>QNQO01001756.1:0-206991 GCA_003290165.1 Berberis thunbergii
ATGGTGATGTAGCCTATTTTGTTGGCTGTTCAAATCTGATGGGAGAGAAATATTGTATTTCAGGGAAGATTGTTCGTGACAAATGTCGTTTCCATCTACTGTGATTGATGGGTGCATTTTCTCATCCATTTTCCGATTATGCATTCTAATATATGTGCTCGTAGTGCTGTGTGGCTCCTTGTTGGCCTACATGCCTCCTCAGATTTGTACGTCCTTGAATCAAACCCACCAACACTTGAGATGGAATGAGAGTCCCCAGAACTAGACCAGGTGCTCAGGTCCAGTTTAATTACTTATTAAGACGTTTTGTAGTGATTAGTGCTTTTTACCAGTCGTTTTGGCCATTAGCCCATAATGAATATAATACCTGTTTTCCTGATTAAAAAAAAGACCTTCATACAACTAGCTTGGATTCAATTTGATAGCTTTACAAGACTTTAACTATGGTTGTGTCTGTTCATTTTAGTCTTACCTTGAAAAATCACTTCTCATGCCTGCAGTAATGGGAATGGAAGTCCCAGCAGTTTATTGTTCCGATGGCTATCGTTGTCTTGTTTCTTACTTTAGGGTCGATTTTTGTTTGTTTTGTTGAGAATTCAATTCTCTGCAGCCTAACACATTTGAAAGCTATCTTCTTGCTTTCATATTCACATCATGGAGCATTTTATATTGATCAAACTTGTTTGAACTTAGAATCTACATGTCCAGGCTCTACTATGTCGTGATTTGGATCCAAATCATGGTTCGAAATAGTGGTGATATACAACACAAGGGTAAATATCGTTATTATTCTAGTAAACATACTTGTTAGCCGCGGTTTCTTACAATGTTTGCAAAACACAGGCTGATATAGCCTAGAATCTATTCAAACACTATGGAAAATACCATGTTTTGCAGGCCTGTAGATGAGAATCAGGACTATTACATAATCTGACTAAATAAATGCCTCCTTTTGCATAAAGTCGTGATTCTCCAATGTCTTTGATTTCTGTGAGATCTCCTGGGTGTGTGTATTAGTTTACAAAATAACATATCGTCGTTTCGCATATAATATTTGATCACTTTGAGATTCGTGTTCAAAGTGCATTTAGTCAATGTGGGACCATTTGAAACTGAAGTCATTCATGTTCTTGTTTGTTTGTGTGGAATGCAGTCCAAGAGATTCTTAGCATGACACTTTTATTAGTTTTCTTTTACTTTAGATAAAGAGGATGACTAAGTTAATTACTTTAATGCGTTTTGCTTATTCACCTAATCATCGTGGTTTCACTTGCACTCACAACTGAACTCCGGAGATGAAGATAACCGAAAGAAATTAGCATCTTTAAAAGGATATTGTGTGGGGTTATTAGTTTTACTGTAACATGCATTTTATAACTTGCTTAATTTCATATAATATTTTATATGAAAAGGCACTAATAGTTTTGGAAAGGGACTTTGCTAATTCGAGTTGAAGGGTGATATCAAATCGGTGCACTTTTCATGGTTAATATCCATAATTGGTGTATTCGGCATAGGTTAGCGGCCCCATATCATTATCAAAGTTATCATCAAAATCGTCACTGTCATTAATATCAATATCATCGATTACATGACCTTTAGGCTTGTTGTTGATGAACTTGTTCGGAAATACCGTACGGAGAGGATGGGATGGGATGGGATGGGATGGGATACCGCATCTCTACAATATTTTGAATGGGTAAGATATGATGCGATTTTGAGTTTGTTTCAACTATTATATATATACTAAACAAATTATTAAATAATTATGTAGTTGTCTTGCCTAAAATACATGGTCAGGTTAAAACTGAGCTGATCAAATAAGTAAACGATGGAGACGAGTCTCACAACAACCACAAGAACCCACCCTAAAATCTCAATGATGAGATTGAATTTGTTGGAAACCCTAAAGGCAAGATGACAAATATACATCACATGATGAACCAAACAAAATCAATAAAACACTCATATAACAGAAGAAGGGATGTTAGGTTTTGTTTGTGTCTGAATATTGAATAGTAAATAAATATCATGTCCAACAATTCTACTCAGCCTTATTTTTTAGCATTTTCTTAGTTTTTTTTATATACTTCTACTACTTTTATAGATTGTGTTTTAAAGAGAATAGATAAAAAGTGTAAAAACATAAAATAAAAGTAAAAATGAAAAATCAATAAAATGCTAGCAAAGACGACTGGCTAGACCTATCAAACCTTTGATATATTGAAAAATAGAGATGGATGCATAGAGAAAATGTCAAGTACGTAGAAAGGATGAGATTTGATCCTCCCAACACTAAAACCCTACCACCATCTCATCATCTCCTTTATGTGGTCCTTAATTTGCTCTATTCCTAGTTTTGGAAACAGAGCAAATCCAGTTGGAAACTAGGTGCTATGATTAGTTTGATGAATAGATTTCTCAAACTCATTGAACAAAGCTTTTAATCCCTTTTGTGTTTTGTTTATGTTGAACAAAGTTGGATCATAATTATGATCACATGGTTTTGGTTATTATAATTTATTGAAGTGGGTTTTGTTGTCCTCATTGGTTTGTTCTTAGTTGTTCAAACCCTCACTGTAATTGGTTGGATGTTTTTAATTATAGGTGTATGGTGTATTGAGATAAAGTTTATTGCCATTTGCTCAGATTAATTAATATATAATACATTTTGTAAGTAGATGATAATTAACATTATAAGAGTGTTTGAATGATTAAATCAATTAGTGTTTTTTTTTTTTTTTTTACTATACTATAATGCTGTAGTAGCATGGGTTGAACATCATGAACCCATGCTCCATTAGGACTATCAAGTATACTACAAGAGAAGAGTAAGTCCTCAATGATCGAGCAAACATATTTATTAAATGTATCACACCAATCATGTTGTTCAACTGCGAGGATTCAATTGATTTGGGAATGAAGGGGAGCAAGATGTATAAGATTACATAAATATATCAATGAAACTTCATAGGTTCTATCAATTTATGTCCAATATTAATCTTTCAAGGTGGTAACAACTATTTTCATAGGAGTCCTTTACGCTGTCCGATCCTTTGGTGTCTGGATGATATCAGACACATGTTAATGATAACGTGACAATACTTGGTGTTGATTTTCAAAGCTTGCAAAAACAATAGCCAAACAGGACATAGGACTTCAAAAAAAACGATAGCTTGCAAAAACGATATTTACCATTTTTCGTATTAACATGTTTACTCAATGTCACGTCAGCATTAACATGTGTCTGATACCATTCAAATACAAATCAATACAGGGTACCAAACACAGTAGAATTTTTGCTTTTAACAAGTCAGTGTTACCTGCAATAATGTTTGAATCAATCCCTATACTTTTAGAAAAGCTTATGTTGTGTGAATATTACAAAAATAAGGGGAATCTGGATTTAAGGATCTAAATCAATTTTCTCATACCAAATTGAGTTTTTTTTTTTTTTTTGGCATTCATAAACTATACTTTTTTCTAATCTGTTTGAGCTGAAAATTTGTGCGAATATCAGGAATGTTCCGTTAAACATGTTTTTTTTTTTTTTTTTTGGTGATATGTATCAAAACCTATTTATGTATGAACTATGATTTTTGTTGCTCCAATTTGTTAGGAAACCTTGTGAATCAACATAAGAATTTGGTTCCAAAGTTTCAGTTTGATTCGACAAACTTTCCTCGAGATACACATACCTATGATATATTTCTTAAGCTTGGGTGCTCTCATTTTTTTTTGGGGCTGATATGGCAGATTGTACTTTACAACACCCCCATTTACATTTCTGTCATTTGCAGTCTCCTGTCCTTTCTCTTTCAGTCTATCCTCACCTCTCGATTCCCTTCTCTGTCCACCACCATCAATCCATGTAGTCCAAAATACCCTTCTTTCCTTTTCCGTCCTTTCCTTTAATGACAACTTTACCCCCTTACCAGTTTTGACATGTCCTTCCATTTCCATTCCTTCACCACTTTATCATGGATTCCTATTTGATTTTTTTGAAAATTTAGTGAAATATTTCGTTTTTTGAGATCTAAAAACTTAAAGTACCAAAATCGAAATTTTTTTTTTTTTTGAAAGGCAAGCAAAATTTTTATAAGATCCCAGAACCCATAAAGATGCCGCAAAATGAATTTGAACCAATGACCTAAGTGGTACTATCCGCCAAGTTCATTATTTTGACTAATCATTTTGAAATATTTTGTGTTTTTTTCATAATTTTTTATATTTTCATGTAAAATTCAAAACATTATAAAGAAATTACATTTTTTGTCTGAAAATATTTAATCAAAAATTTATTTTATTGTGTAGATTTTCATATTTTCGTGTAAAATTCAAAAAATATGAAGAAAATTACATTCATAGAAATGCTTCTTTTACTCAGGCTTTATTTAATGTATTTATTAGGTTAATTTCTACATAATCAAATATATTTGACATATTTTCGGAGATTTTATACCTATAATGAAATATTTCTTGAAATTAAATAACCTTATCTCTCCGTCAACCCGGGCGGGCGGGCACCCTCGTCATTTCATTGTCCAAACAAAGGGTATTCTTGGTATTTCATCTAAACCGATCCACGACTGATTTATAATTCTACTCTGCCACTGAAAAAACACCCAAAGAAAGAAAGAAAAACCACCCAAAAAACAAAAAAAAAAAAATAGTAGCAAAACCAAAACCACCACCAGTAACTGAGGGCGGACGATGTGTCCAACGAAGGTGAACCACCACCACACCACCATCACCACCACCACCACCACCACCAATTTATCAGAAACATGTTCATCAAACTCATCATCATCGGAAGACGACCAAAGAAGATCAGACTGGCGAGAAGAAGTAATCAACAACAGCAGCAACAACAGCAGCGGATCACTCCGTCATGTCGACTTGAACACAGGAACAAACGGATGGGCATCTCCACCAGGACATCTTTTCAATCTACGTTCCAATAATTTCTTCACTAAGAAAACCAAATCCCCATCTGGAGACTGGCTTCTTAAACCTGCAGGAGTAGATTGGCTTAGATCAACATCAAAGCTAGATAACCTTCTTGCTCATCCAGATAACCGTATAATGAAAGCTCTCCAAACATCCCAATCATCTGGTCATTCATCGATGAAGACGTTCGTCTTCGCAGTTAACTTACAAGTGCCTGGAAGAGAGAATCACAATGCAGTGTTTTACTTTGTAACAGATAATCCTATACCTGTTGGATCACTGTTTTATAACTTCATCCACGAAGAAGATGATCAGTATAGGAATAATAGATTTAAGATTGTTAATAGAATTGTTAAAGGTCCTTGGATCGTGAAGGCAGCAGTGGGAACCATGCGGCATGTTTGTTAGGCAAAGCTTTGACGTGTAAGTATTATAGAGGTGAGAATTATCTTGAGATTGACGTTGATATTGGAAGCTCGACACTTGCGAGTGCTATCTTGCATTTAGCTTTGAAGTATGTTACTGCTGTGAGTATTGATATGGGATTCTTGGTGGAAGCACAGACGGAGGAAGAGCTGCCGGAAAGGTTGCTTGGTGCAGTTAGGATTGCTCATATTGAGATGAGTTCAGCTACATTTGTTGAGTCCGCACCGGTGGCGGATGTGGTGTCACTGCCTGTGGGGAATGGGTGTTGCGGTGGTGGTGGTGGTGGTGGTGGTGGTAATGGTGGGAAGGGGAAGGGGTCTAGGGTTTCTAAGGTCAATCATCATTGTAGTGAGTCTTCCCAGCACGTGCGTGGCGGGTGCGGTGGTGGTGGTGGTGATGGTGGTGGTGATGATGGAGAGCCTTATAAAGAAGGTTAGGTTAAATTTTTTTTGGTAAGAGAACTATCTAACCTTCAGAGTTGTTCCATGATTTGTTGTTGGAGGAATTGAAGGAAGAAATTTTAATTTGGGGAATTTTATTTGCCTTTTTTATCTAACCATCTTTTGTTGAGTTTTTTATTTATTATTAATTTGTGTTTATAAATAAGTTAGATATTGATTTTATTATTGTTTTGAAGGAATTCTAAGTTTAGGGTTTTGTTGGATGATTAATTTGAGTTTGGAACTTGGAAGTGAGTGACAGAACAGAAGTACTGTAAAGATTCTTGAAATAATGGTGTGAAATTTTTGTGGAGGAAAGAAACTTTTTCAGAAATTCTAAATGTCGAGGTTTTGGGCGAGGAAACCAGCGAGGGAAATGAGGTGGAGGAGTGGAAGCCGTTCAATTTCCTCGAGATGTGTACATTGACTTTTCTCGCGCACATTTCGAGGGAGGTGAACGGCTCCACTCCGCCACCTCCCTCCCCTCGCCCAAAACCTCGACAGCAAGAAAAGCCCAAACTTTTTTTCATGGTAGGTGAGGCAAATTTAGAAGTTCAAATGACAAGTTTGCCCCCTTTTTTTTAATTTTTTTTAATGTTTGATGAGTTTAGGGAAAATTAACATCTAGCATTGCCTTTTGGGATTGGCATTTTGGGGTAATTTGGCTGTGATTGTTACCAAATTTCAAAAAGTGCTAAATGGTATATAGTTGATGATGCTATTGGCATTCCATGAAATGATCTTGATGTATTACCAACACTTACTTTAATTGTTAGGTAGGTGTGGGTGTGTATGTAAAAGTCCATATGGTAGGTTAAAGAATTTTTTGGTATCATTATTATACAAAATTAGCCTACTAGATAAGAGCATGTGCCTCTCCAACCACCAAAAGAGCTCAGAGCTACAAAGCTTATGAAACTGTCCTATTGAGCTTTGAAAGGGTTTTGTACAAAATCATGGGTTGCTATCTATGGTGCTATTGAAAGGTGCCAACTTTGTTCAATGCTTGTAAAATAAGCACTGCTGGATACATATGAAAGGATTGCTGCCCCTTTGAATTCAAAAAGTTCGAACTCATCCATCTCATTGTTACAGGTGAAATTAGCATTTGTTCTTATGAAAGGTGAAACTTAGAATTTATTCTAGGTCTATTGCTGATTTTGCGAGATTCTACGAGACTGTTCATGAGATTGTCTGCCATATTGTGATTCTTATCCTAAAATGTGGTGAAGATTGTGAAGTTCTGGTGAAATTCAAAGCTAGGACATGGGGGATAAACCCACATAGCCCCAACCACTATGCCACATGGGGGATAATACTATTTTGTCAACTACTAATTAATAATGATATTTTGACTGCCTAAGATGCTTATTTTCAAGTAATCAATCCCTAAACTTGTCTTAAACAATAGGTTTTCTCCAAGTGTGGAGTCTAATTCATTTAAACATTTTGCCCCACTCTAACAATAAGACAAGTTTTAGCTAGCTTAGTTGAGAGTATAATTTAATCAAACATCTATCTAATTAAATATTTAAAATGGTTCTTTGTTCTGTCTCCACATGTAGTATTTTATGCAAAAAAAGAGTCATTTTTGCATAAAGTGATCAATAGTTTTATTAGCTTAAAATTATAAAAATGTAAGGGTGACACATAACATCATCACACATGCACCAAAACCATATGGTTCATCATTGTTTGGCTTTTATACATAAAGTGTTACAAGAAACAAGATGACTATTTTTATAGATATTTGTGATCCGATCTCCTACAGTTGTCAATATTAATTGCTTTGATTAATCAACTAGAGTGATCGTGATCATTGACCTTATCAATGGCATGACACATGCCTAACCTAATTTATAGTCAAAGATGGCTCTTCATCAGGCCCAACGAGTCTCTCCCTTAAAGCGGAGTGATATTTGGCAGAAATTGTTTTTCCAATGACGTATCTCAATGAAGAAAGATATTGTTACAAATAACGCTCCCCTTCATTATGCCCCACATGCTTAAGTCACGCGGATAATTAATAATGGACATTATATAAGGTAAAAGGAACATTCGATAAAATAATGTAATTTTAACTAAACTCTTTCCAGATTAAATTCTCTGTCCTACCGGAGTATCTTCGACCATCAAAAAGATAGTCTTTAGCAATATAACCATTGTTTTTTAGGACAGATCTCTAGGAGACAAAATTTGGACGCATCAAGAAGGATTATGAGATCGTTAGCATCAAAGGAGCATTCAATGTTTTTATGTGTCATTTTCATGATGATCTTGAAATTTTGGAACAAAATTTGCAGCGTTGAAAGCTAAACAAAAACATTTGTATATTGAAGGTTGGAAAAAAAAGGTTTCAACTTATATCAAGCAACCCCAGTCTAAAGGTGTTTTCGGAGAGATAGAGCTAAGCCTATTCGTTATGAGGAAACAATGCTTTGGGCCAAATAGAGCTTACCTCCAACACCTGTCTTTCTCTTCTCCATATTAACTTAGCTGCTCTTAACATGCCCGGGTTTTGCTTTCTCTCCGACGATAACTTCCCTAAGCATTCATGTCCATAACCCAGTTTCTTCTTTGAAGTGTTTCGCATATGGACTTAGAACTATGAACCAAGATGCAGGGACAAAGATGCGGGAATGAGGCAGGTCTTGGATGAGATGTTACTCAACTTCATTATTAGAGGAGACTGCATCATCAATCAGACCAGCTATTTTTACCCAGATTCCTCCAATGTCTTATTCAAGCTTTCCAATATCTTGTAAATCTCACCTGCCTTGCAATGTGAATCATCTCTAGCAACAAAACCATGGAACCTCCCTTTCACTTCAATGCAGCTCCACCCAGGCAGCTTCTTCAAATTATTCTCACTCATGACTCTTCTCACAGTTTCAGTTTCATCCCATCTCTCAGTACTAGCATAGACATTCCCAACTAATGTATGATAACCTGCATTATCAATCTCCAACTCTAACAAACGTTCTGCTGCATGCAGCCCAAGGTTAGTATTTGAATGCACCTTACAGGCGGCAAGAAGAGCACCCCAAATTCGACTATCAGGCTCAATCACCATGTTCTCAATTACCGATAGAGCTTCTTCAAGCTTCCCTGAGCGACCAAGGAGATCTACCACACAAGTGTAGTGATTTAAATCAGGTTTGATGCTAAATCTACTGCTCATGCAATTGAAAATCCTACAACCCTCGTCCAGAAGGCCAGAGTGACTACAAGCAGAAAGCAAGCTTAGTAAGGTGACACCATTTGGTTCAACCCCTTCATCCACCATTTGGTAAAAAAGGGTTATAGCTTCGAAACCTAGCCCATGGTTACTATAACCCTCAATCATAGAACTCCACGCAATTACATCTTTACTAACCATTCTATCAAAACACCTCCTTGCAGGAACAATACTTCCGCATTTGGCGTACATGTTAAGGATGGAGGTATCCATGGCTGTATTGTTTTCTTTGGAGCTGTAAAAGACATTCCTTATCACAAATCCATGAACTGCCTTCCCCAATTGAAGAGCACCTAAATGAGTATATACAAGAACAAGGTTCTGTAAACTATCAATCCCAGGTTTTGAATCCACCATTAGCATTTCACAGAACACCTCAATAGCTTCATTGAAATAACCATTTTGAACTAAACCCGACATCATAGTACTCCAAGTAATGTTGTTCCTTTGTGGAATTTCTCTAAACAAACATAGGGATGAGTCAAGTTTTCCACACTTGGCATATAAATCAACAAGCGACGTATGCAAAACAATGTCACAAACTCCAACCTTCAGAGCATAACCATGTATTTTTTCACCTTGCCGAAGTGACCCAGACTTGACGAAGGCTGAGATTGCTGAAGTTAGAGTCTGCACACTGGGAATGAGTTCAGCTCGCAATTTGTTGAAGCTCTCGGCTACTCTCAAAGAGTCCCCGTTCGTGGAATATGCGGAAATCATAATATTCCAAGATACAACATCCCTTTCTAATAATCCACTAAAGAAAATCTCAACTTCCTTGACATCATCATTTCTACTATACATACTTAAGATAGAATTACTAACAAACCGATCGCTCTCAAAACCTATCTTAATCACATAACCATGAAGCCCTCTCCCTTGAACAACATCACATCCTCTCAACATGATCACCAAAGTGACTGGATTCGGCTCCAAACCCTCCATCCGCGTTTCATTAAACAGTCTAAACGACTCCAAACTATCTCCATCCAAAACATACCCAGAAATCATAGAAGTCCAAGAAACCAAATCCCTCTCCGGCATTTCATCAAACAACTGCCTTGCCAAACCAATCGACCAATTCTTCACATACAATTCAATCAAAGTATTACAAAAGTACACATTCCTTCCAAACCCCATTCTTATTCCAACAGAATGCACCATCCCATCACACCTTATATCCTTCGGAAGCCACGAAACCGCTCTGTTCACCAATGGCAACGTGAAATCATCATGTGGAATGCATGATTGTCGCATCTTTCGATACAGGGAAAGAGCTGAATAATGAAACCCAGAGTCAATGTAGGATTTTATGATTGAATTCCATAAGAATGTGTTGGGTTTTTGTGGTAAGGTGGTGAATAGGGATAATGCAGAGTGTGGATCATTGAAGGAGGTGTAAAGAGGGATGAGATTTGTGGCAAGGTCGATGGGGTGAAGGTTTTGGGTGAGTAAGTGAGCGTGGGTTTGTTTGAGGGCAAGGAGGGATGAGACATTACGGCATAAAAAGTACATTGTGTGATATCCATCCCGTAACATTTCAACAAGCGTTTACAAATTCAATATCATGCTACTACTTCTAGTTTTTAGGTGTATTTCAATGATCCACCAACACTTCTGGCACATGTTCTTTTTGTTTTCTGAAAATTGTTGGGAGCTCTTCGTTTACTAAGCCTTGGTGTAGCATTTCCCCTTTTCTCGTTCCATGTGTTGCCTGCCCAACTTGAAACCTCAACCAAGTAATGGAAATTTTGTGTACATTATTCTAGAATGCTACCATGCTACTGCACACATATGTGATGCAGATGTAGTGCACGCCAGTGAAGCAAACTCCTTGAACATGTCGGAAAGAGGAGATCAAGGGCTCAAGCAGATTATATAGAGAATGTTCAGATTGGCAGACTATCGGGTTTGAGACTGGTTGTTGCAGCTAAAATTCTTGCAGTCTTCCTCGACTCAAAACTACATGATGGGATAGAGACGCTGTATAGGAGGACTCCAAGAGATTCCACGATATAGCAAGCAATGCAATTAAATCTGAAAAATGCAACTTGAAATGGTAGATAACTTCTACAGCAGGCAAAGAGAAGCTGCAACAATAGAGGAATAGCCCATAAAGAACAATAAGATGTCGAGTGTGAAGAAGCTATATTCTCAGAGATGAGTAGCACATATTTATCCTGACAGTTCAAGATGAATATAAAGGGAGAGAACTTGTGACTGATAATTCAAGTTTCAACAAGAAAGTAAGAGGCATGGTAAATTAACACAGGATACAAGACGGGCTTGAGCAAAAGGAGTTCAATCAGAATCAGGCCATGATATCTATTGGAATTTAGGTCTTCAACTTAAATATATCAGGGTTTCAAACAATGATTACATCCTAGCTTTAAGAAAAAATATGTTGCAATTGTATTAAATATAAATTATATAGAAATATTTGTGACAATCAAAGTGCTGACACACCGGACTCGCCAACTCGATTAGACCTGCTGTGCAGCTATACCGTCTATCCTCAAACCAAGCTTAAGCAAAGAAGATGAAATGTTAGTGTGTTTAAGAAGGAGAACATCAAGCAGTACTTGTTTAAGAACTAGGGACGGGGAAGCAATACTTAAAGCAATTGTTTATTACTTCACACAATTAGAGTTTCAAAAACCTTGGTACAAAACCTGGAATGCAGAAGTTGTAAGATCTCATTACCTGACAACATAATCAGATGCAGAGCATAGGGTGGTTATAGTTTAAAGAATTGTTTACGCCATACGGCAGGGATGATGAGCAAAACAGATAGATCATACGGGCAATTTATCATTTAAGTAAATTTGAGGCAGGGAAGTCAACTTGTTTTTGCACTTGAGAGGGATAAAACACAGAAAAATTAGATATTTCACCAAAAAATCTAAAATAAGCTTGAATACTGCCAGGGTGCCAACAATTCTAGCACCTTTAGATTGATGGTACCTGTCTAACATCCAGCCCAACACTTCTCTTCAGTCTTCACCTCTTTCATTGAGCACAACTCATTAAATCTAACAAAGCAAAATCTACAACCAGCCATTATCATATATTTCCAACACTGTGTTAGTGCCATTAATGTTAAATTCCAACAATGAAAACACTGAACACGTATTCCCTGAATTTTGAGCAAAATATTTGTTTCATTTGGTTAGGGGTAGGCATAGGGGTTCCCCCTACCTGATCACAAGTACACTTAGGAGTTAGGACTCATCCTTGATCTTCTTTCTTCTCTTGCTTTTTATCCTATTGCTAGTCTTCAGACATGTAAGATTTCATCTACCTAAGCTCATTATGGTGAAAGTTGTCACAATTTGCACCGCCCATCCATGAAGACCAGAAAGCATAAGTATTGTTAAGGTAATCTTTACCAAATTTCCATTGTTTCAGTTTCAATAAATGTTCCACCACCACTTAGCATTACTTATGAGTGTTTAAGGACCACCCTTCGGGTGGTTTTGGCCAATGGGCGCTAGCCGACCTATTTGTGTCGTGTCCAAGGTAGTCCCTCGCTCGCTAGCGCACTTCATGATATTAATAGATAAATTTTCTTCATCCCACTTTGCGCAAATTCAAGGCACGCATGTTGAAAATGAGCTTAAACTTTGACAAATTATTTCTAATGTTAGTATTTAATTTTCCTCAAAATTTCAGCTCAAACAAAATAGTGGAATGCTATAAAATTAAAAACATGTTTTGTGCATTGTGCAAGGTATATGCAGTGGTATCAAGGACCTGAACTAAAAAAATTCGTAGAAAGTCTTGCAGAGTGTATATTAGTGCAAATGAAGGACTTAAGGTCCTATTTCTATATTCTTTTATATCCATCTATTTATCTATGCATCATATCTTACCATACCCAATACATTTAGATATGTGCATCTTAAACTTAGGTACACGATAAATTTCGATATATGCATCTTAAACTTAGGTTTCTGTTGTACGATATGCATTGTGATAATTATGTTCTAGAATACAAACCTCGAAATAAATGTCAAATCTCATCACCAAACTACAAATAGATCCTTATCCGTAAGTACAATTCAGTAGTCTCGAAGTTTTGAACAGAACTTACTACATTTAGAGTATGTAGATCTCGATACTTGAAATAGTTCAATTCGACCACACACAAAAGGTCATACAACCTAATTTTCAATCGCATCATCACATGATCAACAATCTCATCAACACAGAACAATCGTAATTCACTAACCTTGCAATTTCATCACTACAAAAAAAAAAAAAAAACTGTATATGTTCTAGTTTTCAACTGATCAATCAAATAAAAGATTACAACTACACTGAGATCTGAACAAGCTACACAAATTTCCCTGGTCTACATAAAAAGCATGTAGGATTGTGGTTTGAGAGCAAATAGAGGAAGAATTTAGGGTTCCACCTGTGTTCGTCCGTGTTCCTCTCTTAATGTTCCTTCCTTCGAAACGGAAATGGTGGTTGTTTCTCTGTAGCTAACCTGTAGATCCAATAAACCTGCATAACACAGAGAGGTAAATTAGAAAGTTAGAGAGAGATTGAGATCGATTAGAAAAGGTAAAAGATCTTTACCAAAGCGAGGACATGAGCAGTGATGAGAACTACGACCATCAAGGGAACGGCTTCGAGAATCCATGGACCTCCTCCCGTTTTCTCTTGGATTCTCGCCATTAGAGAAACCAGAGAGATGGGTTTAACGAGTGGAGATTTTTTAGTTTTTGTTCACTGAACCGAAGAGTTTACCCTCTTGAAGGTGAGTTGTGTTGGTCCGTGTGAGTAGTGAGTAGCAAGGATTGAGATTTCGTTTTTCTAATTGATTTCGTTTTTCTCTTAAATATAATTTTTATAGCTGATATTTGTATTTTACGAAAAACTAAATTTACAAAAAACAAGAACAAATCCAAATTTTTATGAAAAACTTTGAAATTTGTTGAAAAAAAATGTTATTTGTTCTTTTCGTAATTTAATAAAAATGAAATTTTCAACGAAATTTTGCGAAAATAAATAAATAAAAATATCATTGCTTGCATCCAAAGCAATTTCTTTTTATGCTTAAACACAATCTTCACTTAGTAGTGAATTAGTGATTAGCTTTAGTGGTGCCTAAAACCCACAGATGAGAGAAGAGGACCTCCATATTTTGGCCAAAATCAACAGTATAATTATTATATTCGGGCCAAATTAGGCAAAATGTAGAAAGTTACACATTATTTCATGGACCGTATGATCGAATAGATATTTGTCATCAGATAGTTTCCTCGTCGGCTTATAAAACTTTGCCTTTAACCATGATGTTCCGTTGGGTTCATTTGTTGTTTGAGGACTTTTTTTTTCCAGGATAATCTTTGTGATGAGAAATTCTAAATGTCGAGGGAAAGGGCGAGGAAACGAGCGAGGGAAATAATGTGGCGAGGTGAAAGCCGTTCATTTCCTTCGAGATGCGTGCATTAACTTTTTTCACGCGCATCTCAAGAGAAATGAACGGCTTTCACCTCACCACGTCATTTCCCTCGCCATTTCCCTCGACATTTAGAATCTCTCCATTGTGATATTGAATGCGACTAAACATGGTGCAGTATTGTTGAAAATCTTATTTAGTGATTTAGTCTAGACAAAATGTTACTCACATGATGAACTACCACTTCATGAAAATAAGTGACTTTTGTAGGCAGTGATTGTTGATCAAGTGATCTCATATTAATTATGCATATAAAAGAGTATAAATCGCAACATTTGTTGAACCGTTGAAAGTATTTGTTGGGATAACACAGATTAGATTATTGTGGTGCTACAATAAATATGGAAAATCATCAATGATCCGAAGACTTCCTTCAGATTCAATGTGTTTTATATTGTAAAGCAACTATCGAAAATGTTCATTTTTTGATTTCCTTTTTGATTTATCGTCTATTCTAGTTAGCAAACTCTGGACTGCATACGAGGAGGATCCATAAAAATAAGAGTTTTCTTCTATTATTTAGAGAGACTTAGTAGCTCAATTATAAAGAGGGAGAGAGTGAGATGGGGAAAAAAATGGATTGTAATTTCAGAGCAAGTATTATAGAGAAAGTTGTAAATATTTTTTAGTTTTCTACAATAAAGATGATTTTACTTTTAATTATTTGTCTATGTTAGCTTAATTAATTGTTCTCGAGAAGAAAATGAAGCATCCATAACTTATTCATAGCTAAGGTCTTGAAAAAAAAATTCTACAATTTTTCCTCCAAGGGGAACCTTTTAAAATGTCTCAATGTATACAGATGAAGAGTTAGAGGAATAATTGCATGTCTAAATATGTGTTGTTTTCGTTTCTTCTAATTGTTTTATTATTAATAACGGCAAAGGGATGATGTTTTGTGATTGATATCAATACATAACATATCTACCTTTGTTCAACTTTAAAAAGAAAAACAAAATTATTTAGATCTGAATAGTTATTATTTCCTTTTAAATAACAAGTATGTGATTAGAATAATATTTACCTTTATTTGCCTAGGAATTTAATTAGATCAATAAAGTGAGTTGTTTATGGATGAAAGATATTGAAGAAGAAGATTTTAGTTTGTATAAGTTGATGGAGACCTAGGCTCCATAAGGGAAGACTGAACGAGGTGAAGCCTTGCACAATATTTTTAGGCTGTGACTTTTAAAACCACATCTTCTACTGTCCCATACCCCTAACCCATTTTTGTAAGTTTTTTTTACATGCTAAATCACACCACTTATTTAAACTATTATTTATCTCATCTCCTCTCATCTTATAAAAAATTTCCCTTCCCAAATTCGATTCATCTTTTTCCCTCCCACTCAACTCACTTTCCCATATTCCCTCCGACAATCGACACTCTCTCAAAAATAAATCCCCCAAATTTGAAACATTATCTTCCTTTTCACTCTCCCAAATGCTTCATCTTCCTCCCACTCTTTGTCACTATCTTCCCTAACTTGATGCTTTAGTTAGAGAGGAAATTCAAAGAATTTGTCAGCAAATGAATCCCCAAAAGTAATGGGCAGGCAAATGAAAATAATAAAAGATAAGGGGGCTCAGTTTTTAACAACATTTGCCTCATTCAAACACAAATTAGGCGGAAAAAGTTTCGATGAATTTGTTTATTCGTGCCAATGGCATTCAACCTCGCCCTTTCTACTTATTTTTTTCCTTCCCCTCCCCCCTTTTTTCCCCTCATCGCCCTTACGGCGACCTGTGCGACGATGGCTTTACCATTCATGGCGTGACCAATGGGAGCCATTTTTTTTTGCCTTTGCGCAGATCTCCACGAATGGCGAAGCCATCATCGCACATGTCGCCACAAAGGGCTAGGATAGACGGAATTGAGCACGCCCTGTTTGGGTTCGATCAAGTAAAGAAATAACATTATTGAATTATCCTCCATTTTTGTCCTACATGTTGTTGATGTTCATGTTGTTGTCCTTTAGAAGACGGGAGCATAGATGGTGAGAAAACTGTTGAGAGTGGGGGAAAGAGTGACAATTGTGAAAGGGAAGATGGCCGTGAGAGTGGAAATGAGAGAAATGAGAGAGAAAAAAAATGAACATCAAAAAAAAATGAGAGAAATAATGGTTTAAATAGGTGGTGTAGGTTAACATGTAAAAAAAATAAAAAAAGTTGATGGTGTGGGACAATAGAAGATGTGGTGTTAAAAATTTGTTGCCATATTTTTAACATAAAAAATAAGCTTAAGTAGAAGCAACAAAACACAAGTTAGTCATTAAAATAATGTATCTCGATGAGCTCTAACAAAACACAAGTTAATGAAAAATATAGTTAATGCACATTTCGGTCCTTGAAATTTGGTTTAAAATAAAAATTAATTGTGGTATAGATTTTAAAGTCAAATTTATTTTACGAAAAACATAATAAAACGACACTAAAACACCATCTCAAACGTCATATTATACTCAGTTGATTTCATCAAATAAAACAACACTTTCAGGGTTGATTTCGTCAAATAAAATAACACCAAAACAACACTTGCTGAGTTGATTTCATCAAATAAAACAACACCAAACACATGGGCCGATTTCATTTATATAAAAAAAATCAAAAAATTGCACTCCTATCAAAAATTAAAATTATTAATAATAAATATTTAAAAAATAACTTCGGGACGGGACGAGGGATTGAAAATCTACATCACACTCTAGATTGGGATGAGATTGATCAATTCTAAAAGGACCCGGAAAAACTGGGACATAATGGGACGAGTTTGGGATCGCAGGATGAGATCTCGCTCCTAAATCCATCAGGTGTTAAAAACAAGTAAAAGTGGGTGCGAGTATACATTTTCCCCCACCCTGTATAAGGTGTCACTGTCAAGCCAAAGCAGGCATCGTCTCTTTCCACACTCATCAGAAACACAGAAAAGAAGAGAAGAGGAGCAGCGATGGCGTCGACAGCAGCCGTACCGTTCTGGAGAGCAGCAGGGATGACGTATATAACGTACTCGAACATTTGCGCGTCTCTGGTGCGAAATTGTCTCAAGGAGCATCACAAGACTGAAGCTTTATCGAGAGAGAAGGTCCACTTCGCCGTCTCCAAGTGGATCGATGGCAAGCCTGAGAAGCCAAGTAATCAACTTTACCCCTCTTTATCTCTTTTTGATTTGGGTTTTTTGTTTGATTTTGAATGTGGGGTTTGATCGATTCATTGATTTGGTTTTAGTTGTAGAAGATCTAGGGTTTGGGTTTTGTTGATAGTGTGTAGATCGAATGTGGGTTTTGATTCGATTGATACTTGCTTTTAAATGTTTATACACTTCGACTTTCTGTAGATTGTTTTGTGGAATGACACTCACCAATCATAATCATCTCCATCTAAAAAGGAAGTTTAAGAAAGGAGTGGATTTTTTTTTTTTAAATCCTTAACCCCTCCCACCCCAAATGCCGCCGGCAGGGTTCGCCACAGGCATACCAATGAGGGGATTGGTAAATGGTCTATGGTCCCTTTTTGGACCTTTACAATTCATGTAAAAATGTAGTTTGAGACATTAAAATTCAAAGCCAGTATTCACTTTTGTTAATGGTTCTGAGGTATTCAGGGAAGGTTTCTGTTTAGTAGCTTGAGGTTGTCACAGAAGAAAACCTGGTGCGCTGTCTGTTGAATTTAGAGCAATTGGAGCATTTGATACATGTCATCTTGAGGGACCGATTCAAGTGAGCAATGATGTTGGGTGCTTCTGCTAAGGGTTATTGTCTTGGGTGGGCTGTATTTATTTTAAGTTGTTGGTGGTGTTAGTAGTTTGCTTGTGGTGAAGGGCTGTTCTCTTTGGAAATTTCTTGTTTTTTTGAACAGTATGCATTCAAGCTTTGGTGTTCATCACAACCTTTTTTTTTTTTTGAACGCAAAAGTTTACCGTCTTCATTGTTGTTATTGTCATCACCAACATTGTTGTCAGTGAACAATGTACATCTATTTCCAGCCACCAATTTCTCTTGTTGTTTCTGCTGCTCCATGCTACTCGAAAAGCTGTCTTTTATGTCTGGAGTATGGTTTTTGGAAGTCTAAACCATTATTTAATGTAAGTTTGGAAAAAAAGAGAATGTTCAGTAGGGAAGTATAGTATTGATTAGGGCTGGAACTCGGGCGGGTTGGGCAAGCTAGCTGAAGGCCTACCCAAAACATTGTCAAATCAGCTTATAGGCCTGCCCAACTCAAAGTTGAGCTCGAGTCTAGCTATCCAAGCTCAACCTGAGTGTGATCTTTCGGGCTCAAGTTGAACTCAGTTGCCTAAATTCTCAAAATTTAAAAAATCTTTAAATTTTAAAAGTCAAACGACCTAGAACCCATGAGTTAACACTCTACAACTCAAGTTCACAGCAACCAAGCCAACATCCAATTTATTGAATATTTAATTTAAATGTAATAAAATTATGTAAATATAGATTGTTTTAATTCCTCGGGTTGCTAGTACCTTGGCCCAAGCCCAACACGAAATTTGACCGGGCTAGAAATTTTGTATCCATAGGCTGCCCCGATTTCACATTCCTTGAGTCCATGAGCCAAAATTTTTGGGTTGGGCTTGAGTTAGCCCATCCAAGTTGCACCCTTAATATTGATGGTTTTGGTTGGTCAACTGAAAAAGTAAGCTCGCTTTCCGGATACACTTGGTGGTGAGCCATCATGGGTACACAGCTGGAGTTTAAAAAAAGATATATTTCAAAGTTGGAAATGGAGTCGGGATGTATTTTTAGGGAGATAGATGGGTCACAATGAGGTCTCTTAAGGTGGAGTTCAAAGAAAATTTTAAGATCTCCTCGAGGCAGCCCAATAGCTAGCTTTGATCATGGGGCAACTTGTGATTAAGCTTTGTGAAGGGGTTTGTTTGACAGAAAACTGCCTACTCTACTGCATCTTATGGAGTGCATAAACCTGATTGAGTTGGGTAACAGTATGGATGATGGGTTTGGGATGAAAAGGCGGTTTTTTCACTGTCAATTCTTGCTACCAGCATCTAACAAGGGCTTCCTAGCACAACTATTCTCATAATTCAAATAGTTTATTCAAACTCTCAACAATGTGGGAAAACAACCTTCACCAAGAGTGCATACATAGATCTGGTCTCATCGCAAGGTTCTTACTATAGAAATCTTGCTAAGAGCGGCTGTGTTCTTCGATTGTCCTTTCTCTTCTGTAGTGTGGTATCTAGCAACCCATTGAAGCGGTGGGTGAAGCCAACTGCTTCCCATGGATGCTTCGGAAATAAAATCTTTTAGTGTGTGTTGTGTGGGGGTGGGGGGGGACGTTTGGTTTTCATGTTCCTATTTTGTAATTTCGCGCTCCTTGCTTGGTTATGAATGAAATCCCTTGTTTATTGATCAAAAGACAATCTAGAATTAGTGAAGTCAAGCTGATTGTATTTGTATGGATGCAACCATGAACCCTCTTCCTTAAAGGAACAATACTTCCGAGCTCACATATACTGTAGTGCATCAAAGAGTATACTGAAGGTAGTTTCAAACTCATTTTTCTCAGTCTCATACATGCAATAAATTAAGTGCAAGGATGTAAAGAGATGAATCTCAAATGTATAATCCCCATAGAGCATAACTTTCTAAAAAATGCACTAACGCACCAAATTTCCTCTTTAAAGGAGAAAGTTGTGGAGTACAAAAAGTTTACCCTAATATAATCCGTCCCACCACAGCTAACTGGCCAATCACCATGGTAAGGTAAGTCTAGTTGTGATCTCCATCACCTCGACTAAGCTCCCCTTAACTAGATTTGTGAAACTTTGTTCACAATTTCACCAAGGCTCCGCTTGGTACACTGTAAAATAATGCATTTTGTAAATTGAATCATATGCATTAGTTTGCAATGCATTACTTTACAGGTGCTTGGTAGTAAGTGTGAAAAATCGATGCAAATTAGACAAGTGATTGTAGGTGGTGCCGATGATGGTAATAGTAATTGTTGCAGGGTCATGGTGGCAGTGATTGTGGTTGTGGTTATGATGACGGTGATTGTAAATGTGGGCGATGATGGTGGCAATGGCAGCAGTTGTTAAAATGGTGGTGGTGGTGTCGGCGGCGGTCATAGTGGTGGTGATGGTTGCAGTGGATGTGGTGGTTGTGGTGGTGATAGTAGTGAAGGTGCTGGTGGTGGTAGTAGTCGTTGTGGCTATGGTGGTTGTGGTAGTGGCAATAGCGGTGGTGGCGCGTGATGACAACTTTATGGTGGTAATAGTGAGGTGATACTGGTTGTAGTGATTATGCTATGATAGTGGTGGTGGTGGTGCACGCCGACAACGATTATGGTGGTAATAGTGAAGTGGTGTAACCGTCAATCAAATTCCAATTTCAATAACTATTTTTCGTAAAGTCAATCAAGCATTCAAGCTTATGTAACCGTTGTAAATTTTTGCGTTATGCCTTCTTTTACCGCATACCAAGCGGAGCCCAAGTATCAATATAACACGAAATAATAGGTTTGCTTGGGTTTAGATTGTTTTCAGTTTTTTTCTAGATCTAATACCTCTTCTATGGTACTTCTCTTTAGTTTAGTCCTTTATCTCTAGTTAAAAATACCTTGGTGCTTTATAAAGGTGGAGTCCTTGAAAGTATAATTCCTCGTCCTTAAAGGCTAATGAACCCCCAGATCAATTTAATTGTGGAGAACCACAAGTCCGAACTTGTGAAAATTGGTTTTTTTCAAAGGTAAATACAGTTCCCTCGAAAGTGTTAGAATCAATTGCCAACCAATATACATTTCTTAAAAAAAATTTGAACTTATTATTGTTATTATTTTTTGGTCAAGTGGTTGTTTAAAGACTATTATGGGGCTTTCTACATATTTTCTAATCTAATTTTATTTAGAAGAGCATGCTTTGCAAAAATATTTTTGCTTTGAGAAAATAAAATAAGTTGGAGATTTGGAGAGAAAAACTTTTGTGTTTAATATTTTCAGTACCTCTTCATTGAAAATAAATTAAGAGAAAAACCTTTTGAGACTTTGTTTCTTACATCAAAAAAATTTTCAACCCTTGTTTTAGATCTCCAAAAATCCATTTATTAATGGAGTTTCATGGATCTAGTGTTGAAGGACTTTGAGCACCCAGGCAAGTTTATTCCTTCATGTTACGATTGAGACTTGGTGTGGTTTTGAGCGAAGTTTCACAGATTGACAAAGAAATCTTTGATTTTATTTATTTATTGATTGATATATATAATACCTTAGGACTACATTTCGGGACCTGAGCTATGTATGAATTTTTTTTTCTGCTTGAAACTTTTATTTCGCTCACGCGTATATTCCAGTGGATGTAAAGTTACACTTGTTCACTGAGATGACCATGTAGCATGGTTTGCTTCTGATAAATTAGGAGTTAGGACCTCCACATTTATCAATAAGAGAAGGGTCAGAGGAAGAGGCGATCAATAATTTATTTAGGCAACTCTCAATACCCCAAGATAAACCCCTCTGCGAGGTTTTCAATGGTGATAGCATGTCAATGTGCGATTATCCACACTATTAAACTACCTCTAGAATAGCTGAGAAATCAACATTGTCCCTGCCTTGCTACTGCCAATGGGGACTTGAAAATGAGAAAAAAAGGTATCCACTAAGAATTTCCTCGACTTATGACCCCACCCCCACTATTATTAGATTCAGTTGCTTGTTTTCCAGCAAGCTTATGAAGGCAGCAATTCATTCCAATCTCCCATTGCCAAATCCAAATATAAACTTAATAATAATACAAGTCCCATTTTGGGTCAAAGTTCTTAGATCATGGATTAAATAGGGTGTTGGGTCAAAGTACCCTTTACTCTTGGACGTTCTTTTACCATATGGAATTATTCTTCTATATTTATGGATCACGATAGTGTTACTAATGTTGTTAAATTTTGAATTACAACCGGCATGCCTGTGATTATAAACATCTTGTAAAGTTGTAATTGAGCTTGAAAGTAAATTAATATTTACAGCAGCATGTGATTATGTTTGCAATTTTGTTTATCTGATTCTTCTATTGTTATCTATACTTCCCGTTCCCAAAAACATTTGTCCCCCTAACTAACAATTATTTTTGCGTGCTTGTTTAGCTATTCGGACAGACGCACTGGGAGTACCAGCAGAATGAATTTACTTCATACTGATTGATGGATTGTTTTCTTCTTTAGGGAAATGTTACAAGTTCTTTGCTACCCTATGTTTTGACTGAATTTTTTCCTTTGTTGGGAAATATACTTGTAATAAGGTAAGCTAGTCTACTTTTGAAATCATTGTTATTTTATCTGCCCAAGAGCTGCTGTGCTTTGTTTAACTTTCAAAATGAGCATATGTTGCTAATGGAGATCTCTACTTTAGAAAGGTTGCAGGAGATCCACTGATCCAACTTTTATCAGAGATGTAATTGAGATGACTACTTCATTTACCTTTAGACTAAGGATTCAAAACTAATTAAGCTTCAAAACATGGTTGGTCGCTGCTGCGATCTGTTTACGCACTTTTAAGAGACAGTTGCTGATTATGTTGAAATTAAATGCGACTCGACTGTACTTTTGGTTTTTGGCATCCTCTTATGCTATTCGCATAAATGGTAGCAAAAAATGGTCAAGTGAATAAAGCGTGGCTGGTATTGGTATACATTAGTTCCATGTAATATGGTTCGACCTTTCCGTATGCAAACCCTGATCTGAGTGCGGACCGATTTCTATCATCGATATTTGACCCATTGATGTTGCCATTGGTATAATAAATCTTGTTGGTTTGAAAAATTTCAATATGATGATCTCATTGATTGGGATGTCCGCATTTGATTTTGGAGAATATTAAAAATGGAATTGACATGTAGCCACTAATTACACCTTAATGATGGTAATATAGATCTTCAACTCATAGGTTGTTTTCTCTGGTTAGTCACTATGCCACTACCTTAACAATTGACTCTCTTCGACATTGTTAAATCTCATTTTCTTCTCTAGTCAGCAGAGATTTCTTCCTCATTTTCTGTTTATGCCGAGCCATTTATTAATAGAATGATACCGAACCTAGCTGAGCTGAGCCCAGCCGGCCAATATTAGCACAATAATGGAGAGATCCATATAATTTGGTAAAACTAGATTCAGTACAATCGGGTGAGATATGGGGACAAAGATTGTTTACAAAGAAAGTTACATTTTATTTCACCCATTTGGAAAATTTAGCACGAGTCTGAGTTTTTGTGAGAATGATGTTTTTGCTTTGTAGATCATCTTCGCAAAAACTCCCAAGTTTTTGAAATTATGCAGCCAGTAAGTTTAGGGTGAAAATCGAACGGTAAAAAATCTCAGCCATGTATAACATATTTTGGAACTCTAAATGATTAAATTTTTTTCTTCAAAAAATGACTTTTAAGGCCAACTTATTCACAAAATAAATCATTTAGATATCGTAGTTGATGTAATGACTAATTTCTATCTAATTTTATACTTTTACGACTAACAATGACTTTTTATTAACTCAGTTTATTTCATAAAGTTATATGACATCTTTATTATTTTAAAACAAATATAAAACCTAATTTTATACTTTTATGACTAACAATGATTATTTTATTAATAATTTTAATTTTTGTATTTTTTTAACCCTTAACCCTTCCCACCCCATACCGCTGGTAAGTATTTTTTATACTTTTATGACTAACATTGATTATTTTATTAATAATTTTAATTTTTGTATTTTTTTACCCTTAACCCTTCCCACCCCATACCGCTGGTAACTATCGATACTAATGATTCTAATTAAAAACAGGCGCCTGTAAATTTTTTTTTTTTTTCAAAAATCCTTGTCTCCCAATCCTACCCATGGTAAAATAAATGGGTAAATAAAATAATTAAAAAAACAAAAAAAAAAAATCAAACTTCCACATCAGCTACTAATTAAGAAGAAGGTTTGTTTTTTTAGGGTTAGGGTTTCTTTGAATCCATGGCCACCATCACCACCACCACCACCACTGCAAGTTCGAATTGGTTCCGATCGGCAATCACCATTACAGTCGCAGTGATTTCATTGACCACCGCAGCTGTTTCTGGTAGTAATCTAATCCACTTCTCTTCTCATCAATTTCCGCTTACTTATCTCTTCCACGATACTGAAGTTCCTTCTTTTCTCAGTGTTTGCTTTCAGGAAGAAATCAAGAAATTTGAGTGCAAAGATCAAAGAGCTGGAAATTTCTCTTCAAAGCTCTCTGGAAAAATGTGCAGCTGAGAGACAAGGTCGAATTAGGGCTCAACAGGTTCGCCCTTTCCCCTACATTTTATAGAAAATATGACCTTAAAATCAATTTTAGTTATCGGATATGTCTTGTATTTTTAAGTTAAATTGATGATTTTTGTGCTAACAGGAGGTAAGGAAAGCATTGACGAATGATAACACGCAACAGTCTAAGCGGACTTCGTATCCAATGGCGCCTATTGGTGTAGTTCAATCCTGCTTTGCTACTAGGTAACCTAGAATGTTTCTAATCATAATTTATGTAATTTCTGTTTGAAATGATTTTGATTAGTAAGTATCATTATTGATGGAGTTATGTTATCTATTGTTTCTTTTGATTATCATACATCTTTGGACATAATTTGGTGTCAGTTTGGGATTTGAGGGATATGTTTTTACAGTTTCCGGAAGATGTCGTCATATTGGCATTCTAAGTCCAGGGTTATCGACACTGTAATTATATATTTATTGTTAAGAAAGTTCACCAGAAAATTCAGAAACGAGGAATGGGGGAAGATCATGCTGAACTTTCTGAAGGAAAAAAAAAAAAACCCCCTCTCCCCCTCCTCCTCTCTATTTTCCACATTTCCCCCTCAAATTATTTTTCCTCTGAAACTAGCCGAGCTACTACTTCTTGGTTTGCTTTCCGCTCATCACTATGACTTTTTGAAATCTATTGCCGTTAGTGGTCTGATATGTTATAGCTAACTTTGCAATTTGGAAATAATTTTCAAATGGTTGATTAAGATAAAAATTAAGATGTATAATAAAATTTCCGGTCTACCTACTTTTATGTGCTTGAGTCAGGGTAAATATCGAAAAGGGCTAAAATTTTGAACATGAAAAATGAACAAAGCCACCCAAATTTTGCTCATGGTGTTACAATTTATCAAAATTTAGATACTAAACAAGCAGAAAAATCGACCGAACTTTCATGAAGTATTTTAGGGTATACTAAAATCTATGTAATGACGACTTGGTATGGATATCTGTATCCGACACGGATACGACATTGAGATGTCGGCAAAGAAAACCCCCCAATATGGGATACATTGGGGGACACAACTGTACGTTTTAGTACTATTTCTATTTTACTAATAAGTTTTGAATTTACTCATATTCATTCAGCTGTAGGTCAATATTGATACTCATGTAACTTATCGTAATATGCTTGTAATATTTGTAAAGAATTGGAAATATGTGAAGACTTGATGATCTAATTATTGAGTGTCCGCTGGGAGTATCATTGAGTGTCGACACACATATCCAACATGATACATTTCTAACACTATTACCATAGACTGAAATATATTGATTAAACTGGCTTCAAACACCTGTATCTAAAATCAAGTTTATCATTTATCAATTTTCTGTAAATTATAAACTTGCAATTTCTGCATATATGTAAAAAAAAATGGTTTTTTATGATAAAAGCGACTTATTGAAGCTATATGTCTATAAAAGAAAATATTTGCATACCACACGATAAATATACAAGTGAATTATAGGGACAAAAAAAGAGAACTGGTCATATTTGTGAAAATCGAGTGAACTGTCGACAATCAAAAATCAACCCAAGTCGAATATATTAGTTGATACAATAATCTTGGTATTTTCTATGCATATCACATGCAAATATGCCAATTTGTGGACGAGTTTATTGCACATTGTATGTATTTGTATGTTTATAAGGGTTTTAGTAAAAAATCATTGTCGTTTATCTTTGGACAGATATGGAGCACCTAGGCAACCATTGGTTGTACCTATTGCTAGGGCATGTTTGGTTTTTGATACAAGCCAGGTTCCTCCAGCTGCACTTGAAGGTTTTGCTGAATACTCACATTGCTGGATTATTTATGTTTTTCACCTAAATACTGACTTGGAGAAAATGTGGAAACAACCATCCCAATCTAAGTTTAAGGCAAAGGTATGACTGTGCTGTTTTAGAGGCTTCCTTTAATAGTCGTTCCTCAAGTTTCTTGGACTTATCAAAGGGTGGATGGAAGTGTTTAACATGGATAGGTGAGAGTACCAAGACTTAAAGGTGGCAGGATGGGGGTGTTTGCAACAAGGTCTCCACATAGACCATGTCCAATTGGACTTACAGTTGCAAAGGTAATTGCAATTCTCAAAAAAATATTACTTTTGGTTTGCCTCTGCTTTCAGCCTTTCACAGTCTCACTAAAATGGAAATTATTAAAAGTTAACCACTGTATAGACTCATGTTTGTAAACTTTGTATTACCCTAGCAATCTCTGAGATCTCACCTGAACACAAAATACCTAACAAGAGTTACCTGGTAAGACTTTGGCTAGCTCGTCATATGATCCTGAAAAGTATAGGTTAAAATGCAAAACAACACCCACTTCTTAATTTCTCATTATCAGACGATCAAAGCCTAGTTCTGGGTTGTTACTTCCTAGCAACATCCTTTAAAATGTGCAAACAGTTCATTTGGACAGGCTCTCTGTTACTAATCATGCACTTATATTACAGACTATGCTACTATAAAAGTTAATCCTAAAAAACTCTAGCAAAATAATTATAAGGTTATCAAAAGCTTTTTTGAGTTGAAATCAGGTGACAGGTAAAGGAAACTGTAGTTAACAAACACTTTGTTTACTGCAGGTCGAGGGAGTGCAAGGGAATATGGTTCTACTCTCTGGTGTAGATCTGGTTGATGGAACGGTAATGTTTTTTTATTATTGTGCCATCAGCTACACTACTCTAAAGAAACATGCTTTTAGATTTCATTCTTTTGGCTGTTGATTAAAGTTGGGTAATGGTGCGACTTTTGTTAACAGCCAGTGCTTGACATCAAACCTTATCTACCTTATTGTGAGAGCATCCCAGAAGCTCTTATGCCGGAGTGGGTAACGGTATTTCCTCAATCACTTTGCTGTAAAATTTGTAGAAAACAGTTTCTACAGCATGAAGTATTCTGGTTAATGTTAAAGTTTTTCTATGCAGGAGGACAATAATTTTTCAGTAGCTTCAATTAACTTCTCCCATGAGTTCTCATCTACTCTAGGGAAGTGTTGGATGACAGCCGTAAGTTTTATCAGCACTTGAATGATTAGATTTTCATAGTGTTATTAATATTACATCTCCCCAAGATGATCAAATGTTTGTTCTTTCCTTTCGTTCTTTCCTTTCCTTTTGTTCATAGCTTCATAGAAATAAATTTCATTTAGTAAACGCATTCATTACTGAACCATCATCCAAAAAGTTCCATTATAATGATATGGTCGTTGTGTTTGATCTTTAACTGAGCAAGTAGAGATTTCACCAGTCATTTCTACATGTTTTGTTTTCAGGAGGAAAAATCACTATATGCGTCACCAGATGAAATTCAAAGCTTGATCAAACAGGTTCTCCAATGGGATATAAGATCTTTATCTCAGCGTAACCAACCTCATAGTCTCTTACCAAATCCAAATTATGCGACAGAGGATTATATTCCAAACTCAGAGGATGATAGAGAACGAGATGTTCCCAGCCCAGAAAACGGACAGGGTCCACTTCCTTCGCCTGATGCTGTAATTTATCACTTGATGGTGGATGTACTGGATGTCTCGTATAGAATCGATGATGATGGTAATGTTGTTGTAGGAAAGGTCACACTTAACCCAGACTGCCAAAAGAGAACACAACACCAGTGCAATTACACTATGTGGAAAGACGTTGTTGGTTAGTTTAGGTTTGAGGCCTTTGGATGGTTATTCCTGTGTTTTGCAGAGTCCAACATGAATATGCAATTCTATGTCGTGGGTTTTTTGTTAACAATTTTGAGTTGAGTTTCTGACCATACTTGCAGAGGATCAAAGCGTCAGTGTAACACAATTGAAAAGCGCATTAATACATAGCAATGCCTAGTTATTGTCTGGTTCTTACTTCTTACTGAAAGTCAGGTAACCAAATTTTACAGTGGCTTCATTGGTACATTGGATGCAATATAATCACTGCCATATTTAAGGATGACAATGTGTTGGGTTCATATTTTGCATTATATCGCCCTGTCGAATCGGGTCTATTCAAAATCTTTTACATTATGTCGACCTGTATAGTTGGGCCTATTTAAAATTTGATGAATGGTTCCATTGTCATCGATACCATGTTCAACTCTACTGTCTCCTTCACTGGCCACGGCATCTCTGTGCTGGATGCTTCTTCTCACCACTGTAAAGTGAAAGCTAGTTAGATGAATGGTTGATAAATCTTTGGACATAACACGCTGGATTGTCACAAAACAGGAATGCAGAAAACAACCACTGGTTCAGATGAACATGGTGGGGTTATAAAACACAGCAAGGTTAGTTCTATATTGATGATACAGCTATACCATAAACAAATACATTCAATCACCACAACCGAAGTTCACACATTGATTTTGGATAGAAAATTATGAGCGCTGGAGGTGTCTTTGAAACTAGTTTCTTTTCACTTTGATTTGCGAAGGAAGCTGATCGCACCAATTGCCAAATGCTTTCTTTATTAATCAAAACGATATCGATGTTAAATACAAGTTTTGGGGATCTCCCGAATTGAAATGTATCTGTGAACTCCTTAAAACCAAAGAATGTGATTTCTCGAAAAATGTCAAAATTTTATTGAATATTTCTCCTTTTCGAGTTACTGAAATAGTAATTTATTTCATTTGGCCAATCTCAATTTTCTTACATTTTAACCTTAATTTAATATTAAAAATTTATTATATAAGTGATTCTTAAGCAATATATTGTTTGTATCACATTACAAATTTTGTAGTAATCTTTATGTAGAGTTTAAAATACTTACATTATATTGATAAATTCAAAAGTACAATCAAAATTTTTACGTTTTTTCTATACACAACAAAATATTTCCTAAAATCAACCTGCCGAAATTATCTTGAAAAACAAAATCACAATCCTTGCTTAAAACAAAACGCTCTCTCAATTAACAAGAGAATCTATATTTACCTAATAATAGTTTGTTGTATTTATTGTCATCAATCAAAGAAAGAACTAGAAATCCCGTGGTGTACAGACTCACACAAGTCACAAACTTGGAAGCTGATCGCGATGGATACACTATACTGCTATAGTTGCAGATATTAATATTTGGCAAACAACACCAACTTTTGCAACTTAAAGTACTCATTCATTGATCACCCATGCTTCAAATATTTTGTGAAAATAAACTTTTATTATTTATTCTTATTTGATATGATCTAGTATTTTAAAATAGTGTTTAGTAAGAAAAAAACTTGTCTAGTGAGTCAGGCTCGCGTCAGGTCAGGTCAGGTCAGGCCAGGCTCAATACTCTTTGTCATTCTAGAGATGATTATAATGCCTCAATCGAACACAATCACAAACACATAAAAGCCCCCTGGCACTAGGGGCTCGACTCTCTAGATTTTTTGTAAGAAAATAAGGAAAAATTAATCAAACGTCGGTTTTGTAAAATTAATTTTACGTATGTTAGAGAACTCACAATCCAAAACCTAAATCACCAATTACAACAATCAAATGTCTAATTCCCCATGAAACCGACGACACTTTTATTTATGATTTCGGTTGCACTATGAGTAATGACCTAACAACAAATGCTGTTCATTGAACCACCCCATTTATGAACCACCCAAGCTTGCAATAATAAAGCTAAGCATATATGGTCATGGTTACATAAATTACATTCAATATATGGTCCCATGCCACTTCAATATATTGCAAATTTTGGTACATTAATCAATTTCCAAGATTTTCTATTTTTAACCTTTACATGGTATGTTGTGGGAGCTTTGATAGGGGTCGAGGGAGGGAGCAAGGCTGCAATCACCCATTTGCTTCGAGATAAGCACGCTAATCTCGAGATGAGCACATCAATCTCGAAATATGTGACATTGCTCATCTCGAGATCCCTCGCTCCTTTCCCTCGACCCCTAGAATTTTCGTGTGGTTTGACTGGTTTGATGAGGTCAAAATTTTGGACTTTTGAAGGTTCCTTATGTAGAAGAAGTTTCCAAATTTCTACTTTTGGCTGCCATGGAGAATGAATGGGTTTGAAGTTTCTCTTTTGTCTTTGATTATTTGGCTTATGCCTATTGGCTATCCATGTTTTCACCAAATATGAAGGAAATGAAAGTGATAGGCAAAAAGGGTAAGTTAGTAGTCAGTCCTTTTATTTAAACTAATTATTTGTGACTCTTTATAAGATAAAAAATATAAGTAGTGAACCCTGACCATTGACAAATTTGCCGGCTAGTCTTGCCTTCTATTTTTTTTCCCCTCGTCAAAGCATATCTAGACCACAAGACATTGATATTTAATTCTCGAAATCCAGTTATGGTTGGGTGGCCATGCAAACAATTCATTTTTAAATCATAAAAGTAAGTAACACCAAAATTAGGGGTGGGCATCCTATTCCGCGATCCCGTTTTCGTTTCGATCTCGTCCCGAATTTTTTGAATCTTAATGGGATTGAATAATTTCATCCCGATCCCGATCTATAATAGAATGTGATGGAATGAAGATTTTCAATCCCGCCAATTTCGTCCCGTCCCGATCTAATATTTATTATTAATATTTTTATTTATTTATTTATTTATTTTAAAATTGCAATACTAGTGTAATTGAAGAAAAATGAATTTAGTTGAAATTAGTGTCATTGATATTAGTCTATATCTGTAACTACTTGATATTGGTTTATTTCTAGAATTCTAAATTAATTATTTAATTGCAAACTCTTTAAAACTCAAAATGGGATTGCTAACTACATTGGAGAGTTTTATTTCGTGTCAAGACAATGAATTTAATGACTGTTTTTTAAAACAATAATGAAACATTATTTTTAGCACCCCAAATTTACTCATTCTTTTATTCACTATTCGAAATAGTAGAGCAGGTCCACCATTGCCATTATAGTATTATACTATCCACTTCTTAGTCATTCAAAACTCTGCAGAAATCTTAATTACAGGGTGAATTTCAGCTATCATTTATAGTAGTTTATTATGATGTTGGATACTCAATCTAAGCTATCATTTATGTGTATTTCTACGATTTACTTTTGCCTCTTTTCAACTAAGCAAATTGGGTCTTGGAGTAAACAATAATTTGTAAAAAAAATGAAAGCACGCTGATCCCGTCCCGAACTCGTTTGGAATGGGACGAGGTCGGGATGAGGTTTTTTCCATCCCGTCATGTCTCGATCCCGTATGAACGGGATGAGATAGGGATGGGTCTATCTCGTCCCGTGCCCACCCCTAACCAAAATAACTAGAATAACAAGAGACTTTTTTTTTCCTCTTACGGTCTGTTTGTTAGGATAGAAAATAGACACGAAATTTAAAACCATTTCAAGGATTTCGTTTTCGAGGAGAGCCAAAGATTCAACATGAAAAAATTAGTTATCATTATTATATTATTAAATACACAATCAAACAGTGAAAAATTACTTCATATGAGAATTAAACTCTATTTCACATGAAAAATGGTCAACCAAATAGACCCTTTAACTTTCTATAACCGTAAATTTTTCTTTATTCCCTTCTCATTGCTTGTGCACATTTCGTAAGGGATAAGGAATTCTCAACCTTGAGTTTGACCGCCACACTTTCCCGTCTCATATTTGCATTGCATGGATCAAAATTTTAATAAACTTACACTAAATCGTTGACGGTTTGACAATGGTCAAGGGACTATTTTCAAAATACTCAATCCAATTGGGACTATATAACAAACATTACTCGCAACAATTAGAGGGACTAAGTTGCAAATAGCAATTTGAAAACCCAAGGGAAAACTTTACATTTGGCTTGGGGAAGGCTTAAACAACCTGAAGGGAAAGTTATAAGAAGAAGAAGACGACGACGACGTTTCTTCGTTAAAGAGTCTTGACAACAAGAAAAGAAGGTCCACCACCGCTCTGTCCCACCACCAATCCACCTTCCTTTCTCTCTCTAAAACTCTCTCATTTTCTCTCTCTACATTTCTTGAATTTCAAAAAAAAAAAAAAAAAAAAAAAAAGGTTTTCAAATTCTTTTCTTCTTTGCTGTTCAAGAATCTAAGATTTATATATAAAGATGACAGAGTTGGAAGAAATGCAAAACAAGAACGAAGAAGAGGAGACGACAACGACGAAGACAACGTTGGCGTCGTTGAAGCAGAAGTCAGTGAGGGAGACGACGAAGGAGAAGACGGAGAGAGATAAGGAGACGATCGCTGTAATGGAATCGGCAGCAGCGACGGTATCGGCCGATTCGAATCGGAGCGGTGCGAGATCGTCGATAGTCGAGTCGTTGAGAGGTTGTGGGATTTCAGGGATTCGAATCGATAAGGAGGATTTGAAACGGAGGATCTTGATCCCGGAGTACCTTCGCCTCGGGATACGCGACGCGATCAACGAGAAGGACGTGGATGTGGTTGTTGAAAGGCAGAGGAGGAAGGAGAAGGAGGAGGAGGAGGAGAAGAGTAACAAGGCTCCGGAGGCTCCGATGGTGGTGTTTGTGAATTCGAAGAGCGGTGGACGGCACGGACCTGTGCTTAAAGAAAGGCTTCAGGAATTAATGGGCCAAGAACAGGTTGTTAAATTTTTTTTCTTGATTTTTTGGTTAATTAGTTTTGTTTGTGTTTTAATTTAAGTTAATTAATTAGTGCAGAGGAGATTATGTTAAGTTAATCAGCAAAATAAACATGTTTTCAAGTTGATTTAGTTCAGGATGGAGTGTGATGAAGTAGATGGTTTTGGGAGGGTGGGTTACTTCACCTATGGAGAATGAAAGAAATATATGGGAGTTACAAAAATGTCGAGAGAAAAATTCATGTGGAATGTGTGGGAGTAAAGAAAGATGTTGGCGAAATTTAGGTGTGTTGAAGTTGGGAAGTTGATTGTAAATGTTATTTTGTTAGTGATGTGTATAAACTATAAACAGATAAGAGGGAACGCGAATTAGTTTAGAACTATAGAAGTCCCATAAGTAAACTATTATGTCTGTGGAAGTGTGGAGTATAGATTAGATTCACTGAAAAAGGATCAGGTTCTGAAATAATTCTGCAAGGGTTCAATTCCATGTGTACGTTGTTACACATCATCTCATGAAATAGGAATGCAGAAATGATTTGATCAAAGGTTGGAAAGGAGAGTGAAAATAACCAATAAATACTTTGAACCTTGGTCTGTACGTCTTCTGCATTATTACTGGTAAGTAGGTAAGCATTGAGATTGCCTAAGAAAAGGTTGAGTTCTCAATTTTGAGGTCAAAATGCACCTTGGGTGTCACTTTGGGATCATCATTCTTTGTATTGCAATTTTGGTCTTATACTTGATTTTTGGAAACCCACAAGTGATGAATTGGAAATTCGGGTTTGATTATAAGTTGGCCCTGACTAGTATAACATTGGATTCTCGAAAGAAAATTTATGTGAATTGGTGTGATTCCAAAGAGGATAGACACTTCCACCAATTTAGTGCAACTTCATTTGCGCACTCATAAGGAGCTGGGTGGCTTGTGAATGAGATATTTTACAGAGCAGTGAAACCATTTAGAGCTCATTAAAATATGGTGAAGGATCATGCATATCAAGTATTATCGTGAATAAGGTAATCTGATCACGAAACACCCATCATCTTCCCTTGGTATGACCTATTGCCCAACATCTTCAATGTTCATGACAACTTCTTGAACGGGTGGAATAATATTGCAAAGGTAAATATAATTAATATTTGGGATGACATATGGTGGGAGACTTTTCCCAGAAGCACCCTAAGAGGTTGTTTGTAACAGGTCAATTGAATGGAATCTTCACCTTGGGAGGTCTTGATGAATCCTAAATCAAATTTACCTTAAAAAGGAGGAAGACAAGTGTACACGATAATAGTCCGATCTCATTGTCTTCTTTTTTCTGCAAACATCTGTTGAGGATCTCCTTCTTCGAGTTCTTGATTCTTTTCCTACTCGTTTGGTTGGGAAGAATGTCACTCCAAAAATTTCCATCTGTGGGAGTTAGTTTAAAGTTGGCTATCTTTTTAAGCTACATGAAAATATGAAATTGTAGTAGTTCTCGATTCAATAAAATTTGTTATATGTAGGGGTCTTAGTCTTTCACTGGGTATGAGAGATTTGTTGTTTTGAAGTTTTGAAGTTGTATGACCTTTATTAAAGTTAGTAGATCAATCATTGCTCCCTGGATGTAGGCTCAAGCTGGATCACATAACATGAGTGCTGTGTTGATTGTTCTCCTTGCCATGTTAGTTGATTATTTGCAAATTTTCTCTTAAATTGTTGTTGCCTAACCCCAGAAAAATTTGCAACTTTTTATCGTGGTTGTCAACGACGAATTTGGATTGCATTCATGAACATCCAAATGCAATCCACTAATTTATCTGATAGTGAATGCTCAGCTCGATTTGATTTGATATAGTCAAATTCCTGCTGTACATCATTTTATTATCAGACTCAAGTAGGGTAAAAGAATGAAGTTACACACTAACACAATTCTAGGATTGGTTAACTGGAGATGTTTTGAGTCTGATTAGGTTTTCAAAATATTTTCTGATTCAACCAAAAGAATTTTACAAAATCTGATCTGATCTGAATCGAAAGGGTAATCGTAACAAAGGTCATATAGTAGTGAACAAGGGTCCTAAAGATATACTTATCGAATGACTGGATACTCTCGTACAGTTAATTGTCTCTAGCTAGTGATATTTTTCATGATTTGCCCTTACATGCCATTGTCCAGTTACCATTTCATGTCTCACATATTTTTTATGACTAAAACCAAATATTCTGAAGTACAATTTTCTTAATTAATCGCATAATGCAGGTTTTTGATCTTTCAGTTGTGAAGCCTACAGAATTTGTCCAGTATGGACTGGCATACCTTGAGAGGTTGGCTAGCCTAGGCGATAATTGTGCAAAAGAGACTCGTGAGAAGATGAGAGTCATGGTATGTTATCTTTAATCTTTTAATTGCTCAATCGCATTACTTGCCTTTAGCAACTAAAGCTGGGATGTGATCCTTGATCTGAGGGTTGTGTTGCAGTTGCCAACCAAAGTCTAAATGTTCATTTACCTGCTTTTAACTTGGGATTTTTTTTTACCAGGAAAGATATTTTTCTGACGAGATTGAATTTTGTTTATCATTGTCACTTGAGTACCTATTTCTCTTTTAGATCGTCCAATAGACGATGGACCGTCTTTTTTTATTCTCTAAAATATTTCAATCTTGTTGAGAAGAATTTGACATTATTCTAGGCAGGTTGCAGGAGGTGATGGTACTGCTGGTTGGGTTCTGGGAAGCCTTATGGAACTTAATAAACAAAAGCGAGAGCCAGTTCCACCTACTGGAATTATTCCACTTGGTACGGGCAATGACTTGTCTAGAAGTTTTGGTTGGGTAAGGATTTATTTTTAATGACAGTTTCTGAGTCATCAGCATCTCAGCTTAAACTCATCTTTAAATGTTCTTGACATCTTGCCAGGGTGGTTCATTTCCTTATGCTTGGAAGGCTGCTATCAAGAGGTCATTGCATAAAGCTACTAATGGCCCAATTAGTCATCTTGATAGGCAAGTATGCTTTATCGGTTGAAAGTATTGAGGAAAACTAGTAGTATGGCTCTTTCATTTTTTATTCTCTTCTTCAAGGGTTGTCCTTGCAATTATTGCACAAGTAGGGCTTTCTTACCATGATTTGCATTGCTGCTGTACTTAACATGATGGATCTTATAAAAAAAATATACTGCAGCAGAGTAATTAAGATGTTTGTTGAGACTTTAGCTTGTTGCTATGAACCAATTGTTGAGTTTGGATATGCAACTCCAGAGGTTTTATGATAATTTCATTTATGAAGCGCTGGAAATTGAAATATGGCGGAAATATATAAAGTCGAGATTTCTCTTGGACAATTGCTATAAATAATTCCTAATGATGCTTCTACCTCACCCTGCACATTGGTCCACATGATATAAATATTTTTTTCTCTTTATTTCTATATATTTCTTTTTTAGGGGAGGTTCCATCTTTGTGCTTTTAACTAATGCTTGGGTCTACTGCCTATTCCGTTAGATGGAATTAAATGGAGGAAGATGACTCATTCAACCAACCTAAACATATAGGATAAGGCTTTGATTGTTCTAATCCACTGCCTCTCTTGTACATTATGTATTCTATATTTTTTTAATGAAGAAATTTTGCATCTGTTATGATCACTTGTTACTGTTTTACATAGGAGCTCATGATTACATTTCCATTTTCCAAATGTCTCAATGCATTGACATGCTATTGTGTGACTGTAATCGTCAGGGTCCTAATTTTGTTGATAAGGTATGCATTATCAGTCTTATGGAATTTTTATTTCATATTTATGCAGTTGGCAAGTATCTGTCTCTACGCCAATTGGAAAAAATGTGGAACTGCCCTATTGTCTAAGGAAAACAGAGGATTTCACCCCTGAGCAGGTAGTGAACTTGATGGTGTGATTCATCTTTCAGTTATAGTTCATCTGTTGGTTCCTATATGGAAGAGCTTGCCTCATTCTTGTGAATAAATTTTACTCAAGCTTTGATCATTGTGATCTTAATCTCCATCAATGTCTACACTCTTATGGCATATGATAACTTGTTACTTATGATTTCCACACTGTTACGATTTATGCCATAGGATAACGTAAAAATCCATATTTTCGATTTTATAAAATCTTGTGAATTCCCAGGAGCTGTGATCGGACAGATTGACATGCATTTTTTTCCTTCTGTAATTTAAGTATTTGACTACTTTTTGAGATCTATAATTAAAGTTCACAATTGTGATTGTATTGAAAAATGCCTGGTTTGTCGGGATTACTCTAGATACATAAACATGCAGCCTTTTGTGTAGTTGTTTTTTTTTACTTGAATTATCATCTTGTATTTCAGATATGATTAGAGTTTTTATAGTCTCATATTATTGTTAGTATTTCAGGGGTTGCCTGCTAGGGAAGAGTTACCTAAAAAACTGACTTCTTACGAGGGTGTATTTTACAATTACTTCAGCATAGGTATGTAGTTTCTACTGTTCGCCTACTCTTCAACCTTTGATATATCCACGGATCATACTTCACTTCTATTCCCATCTTATTGCTTGAAATTATATGTCTTGTATAGATATACATGTAAACTTATGCTTGATAGTGTTGCTTCTGATTTATCAATGACATAATTCCTGATTTGATACATGGTTGAAACTTTATAAATGATCAAACACGCATCATCCAGATTCCAAAATTTTCCAGTTAGAAGGGAGAGGAGTGACAAATAAGGCTTGGTGATGACAATGGTAAGAAGAATGGGTGAGAGAGAAATGGACTGAGGAAATGGAGAACAATAGTAATCTGCAAAGTCAAATGGGATTGTTTCAATAAATTAATAGAGTTTAAATTCATAATACACTCCTAAGTAGGCTGCGCTGTCAATCGTTCCTTCTTAGTATTTTAAATATTTCCGGGCTCAAGTGATCTGAGCAAGGATGCACGGACTCGGGTACGCGCGTCGTATCGGATACGGATACGACACGGCGACTCGGCAATTTTCAAAAAACTAGGATTCGGGGACTCGGCGACACGTCAATCAAATCTTATTTATATTTTTATATTTTATTAAAAATTATTAACATAATGTCATAAAATAACTCAAAAACAATAAAAAGATGCATTAAAGATTGATAGTTCGATACATAACTCAAAAATATCAACTTTAAATCCCAAAAAATGGAATCCCTTCCTCCAGGTTTGACAATGGAATCCCTTCCTCCAGGTTCAAACAACCCACAAATAAGGTTTGACATTGATTATACAGGTTTGACAATGGAATCCCTTCCTCCAAAATAAGGTTCAAACAACCCACAAATAATCAATGTCACAAACACAGGTTCAAACACTAAAACACCAACAAACAGTGACAATGAGAGTCGAGTGAGAGAGTAGAAGTTATACATCATCTCCTTGGACAAAGCCCGCTCTTTCCCATTACAAATCAACTAACCACAGACAATTAGAACCTTTCTCCGCACCTTTTGAAATTACTCCATATAAAGATCTCTGCAGTGTATAAAAGATCTAAAGATCCAGGAATCAACCCAGTAGAAAATCATGAAAACAACATGGTTGAGCTTCCCAAACATTTAAAAATGGCAGTACAACCAGCTGGAAATCTCCAACTATTTCTTGAACTACCTCAATCACAAAAAAAGTCCTTACCTACAGTTTTGTTAGTCTACATCAAACCCGACAACAATAACATGGGTTGCACGTACAAGGTTGTTCTATTATGCAATCAATTAACAACAAGCGACAAATCTAAGATGGGTTTAGCTTAAATTCTCAGTAAAATAAGGTTCAAACAACCCACAAATAATCAATGTCACAAACACAGGTTCAAACACTAAAACACCAACAAACAGTGACAATGAGAGTCGAGTGAGAGAGTAGAGAGACGATTAGACGAACCTGGTCCTCGGTTCCTCGCCTGAGTCGTCCCCGTCCGCCTCTTTCCTCGGTTTCTCGCCTCCTTCCTCGGTTCCTCGCCTCCTTCCTCGCCTCCTCGCCTCGCCTCCTCGCCTTGCCTCCTCAGTCCTCTAGTTCCTCGCCTCGGTTCCTTCCTTGCCTCGTCGCCTCCTCGCTCTCTGTCTGTTTGAACTTTGAAAAGTGAAAACAAAATTGCAAAAGGAAATCGAGATTTAGGTTTATATTAGGGTTTTTGATCCTGACCGTCCGATCGTGTCGAGATCTGAAAAAAAAAAAAAATTTAGCAAACGAATCCGGACCGTGTCCTGACCGTATCCGGACCGTATCCTGACCAGGTCAAGTTGACCGACACGTTGACCACGTGTCGAGTGCGTATCCGACGCGAATCGCACGCGTATCCGTATCCGACTCGCGTGTCCATGTATTCGGCAGGGTTTTTCCGCGAATCCGTGCTTCCTAGGATCTGAGTCAGCTCAACGGAATTGACTTAATCAAAGATGAGTGAATTAGGTACCAATCATTGTACTCCCTCTTTTTTTTAATCAATATATAATGTTGCATTTTGTTCGGTGAAAAGAAAAAAGAGAGTAAAGTAGGTAGCTCTCTTAGTAGGACGAACTTGATTTGAATTGGAGCTTCTCAACTAGAGTCGTATAGAAGCCTTCAACAATCGCGTGGTTTGTTAATGTTTGTCTTCTTGTAGTTTTTATATAATTCAATTAGTTTTGGATATTCCTATCCTATGTTAAAACAAATCTGACGAGATGTCACACAAGTTTGCCAAAAAAACACTACATGGGATACATTGGAGACACGCTTGTACGTTTTAGTATTATTTACTTTTTCAACTATAAGTTTTGAATTACTAGTCATATTCATTCACTTGTAGATCAATATTGTTGCTCATGTGTTACTAACTTGCTATAATATACTTGTAACATTAGTAAATATTAATAAATAATTAAAACTTTTAAAGATGGTGAAAAAGTTGATAATCTAAGTACGAAGTGTTCGAGGTGAGGGTTGCTGGTTTAGGTAAACGGCCTGAGAACCCAAGCCTGAGAATCAGACTAGTCTTTTAAAGACCGAATTTTTAGTGACCGAGCCCGGAGCAGGTGAGACAGATTGACTGGGGTATCGGGTAGCCGAAACTTCAAGTCGGGTCGATCTCGGTCCAATCCCATTTCAGCCCTGTTTCACTGAAACCTCAATTTCACTCACTGCCCCTCTTCTCTCCTCTACAAACCCATCTCACAAACCCCCCTCTTCTCTCCTCGACAAACTCAGCAATTATCAAATTACAAACCGAAATAAGAGAATTCCAAGACTCTAACATCTCTGTTTTTGGTCTAACCGAGCTAAAAACGTGAACTTTAAACCCAAAAACTCCTTTAATCGGTGAGAAGTACAATGAATACTTTCGAATTCCCCCAAATTTCGAACTGAGACCTAGAATTTAGAAACCTGATCCTTGAAAATGTGTTTTTTGCTTGAAAAGTTCAAATTTCCGAAATTGAAGCAGAAAAGAAGTGAGAAGAGGGTCGAAGCTGAGCAAGCAACAATTGAAGGAAAGGGGTTTGAAGAGATTACTTGCATCTGGTTAGGTGGCCATGGTTGATTGGTAAGTGGGTCAGATTTGATTTTACAATTTGGGTTAATTAAGTGTTTGGAATTGAGAAAAGAAGAGTTGTGGAATTGAGGAGTCGATTGAAGGCAGAAGAAGCTTTGTTTTTTTTTTGTTTGTTTGTTTTTTTTTTCCGGATTTTTATTCTCCTGAGTTTTACAAAATTGACCCAATTTTAGTTTTGATAAAAGCCAATTGGGCCGGGCCGGTTAACCAACGGTTTTTTGGAAATGGAACCGAGGACCGAACTGAGAATTTCGGTTCGATTTTTAGGACCAAAGATTAAAATATTATTAAAAAATGGCCCGATTGGTCCGGTTTTTCGGTCTGAAATGCCCAGCCCTAGATGTGTGTGTCGAGATGAGTATCTAACACGATACATGTAGAAACCGTTTTTTTTTGGGGGTGAAAATAGAGTGTCGTTATATAGATCCTTCCCCTTGAAAAAATTATTCTCGATTTATATGTTGTGGTGGGTTAGAAAGACGTGGATCATATAGTTAGACTAGGTAGGATTGGTAAACGCCTTGGCTTACATCCAACTTAAATTTTGATTGGATTGACAATCTCAATTTGAGCCCATCCACAGCTCGAATTCTGGATCGGGCTTTGTTTGGTTCCATTCTCTCCTCAGCCTCACTCATGGAATTGTTATTGTCAAGAGGAAAAAGGGTGATGGGTGGAAGAAAAATAATTGATGAATAGTTGAATACCAAGTCCCAATGGTTGTTTTCATTTCCTAGAATTGTGTTAGTTTTTCTAGAATAATCACAATTGTCGAAATATAAACAAGTAAAAGAGAAAAAAAATTATTAGGGAACAGTTGAATGTTATCATCTTATTTATTACTATTATTTTTTATGTCCGTTTAGTCTTATTGTGTTTCTGAGATTTTCAGCTTCTTCAAGACCCTGTTCTTTTCCTACTCTGTACTTATTTTGTGTAATACATCAGATGTGTATGGATTTACGTGTGAAAATTCGCAAACCATGTCAAGGCTAATAAACACCTGCTTGATTTTGGGGGAAGCTCTGAGGTGCTTTTAAACGATATTGTATCCTGTATTTAGTGTAAAAACTTGAAACCTGAAGATATTAATGATAAATAATTGGAAGTGAACCAAGTTTGAAAAGATAGATTAGGAACAATTTACTATTTTTGTCTTTTCACCCTTTTCATATTCCCTCAAATCACGAGTTCCAAACTTCAAGTACATAGCTTTAGTACTTAGTCTTAATTGCTTATTAGTTAATCCTGTGAACTGGAAATCATAAAGTATTTGCTTATCAGAGACCCAATTTCTCATCTGGTTTGGTTGTTGTTCATAACAGACAACATGAATTAAATGAATCTGCCTTTCCACGGGCCACAGTTAGAATTGCCGTGCTTATTATGATTCTATGAACAATTCCTTTTGTTTAAATAATTTATAGTGCAAAATTTTCATTTTTAAATTGTTGCATACAGGAATGGATGCCCAGGTTGCTTATGGATTCCACCATTTACGTAATGAAAAGCCGTACCTGGCACAAGGTCCAATATCAAATAAGGTTCACTAATATTATTAAGCACCATTAGCTTTAGAAGTAGTTTAGTTCTACTAAATTTTCTTACATGTCTCTTTGTCATTATGACCAGCATGTGAATGCATCAAGTTCATCATTTATATGCATATAATTTAAATGTTCGTTTGTAGTAACAAAATGGTTTATTAGAGTATTTCTGCATTGCTTTGTGGATCATTATTTTTTCATTTTGTAGAAAATCTAATTAAATTTTTTGATAAATGTATATTGGAAAGTGAAGAATGTATAATAGTATGTTGTTATCTTCAACAACATGAACACTAGGAGTCAGGGACTCAGGGTATTGAGTTTTGTATCACCATAGCTTACTGCTTTAAATTCTTTTGTTATTGTTTTCAAGATCAACTCTGCTCTATTCCGCTGTACCATTTTTATTTACTTGGTTATCAGTAATGCTACCTCATTTTGTTTCCACATTCTTTACCTTTTAAAATTTGACAAAGGCTGCTAGTTGGTTTGCTTTTGATGGTTAGGTCACTCCTAATTGAACACAAATGTTACTTTTGCACTTTTCTTGTGCACTTTTTTTTCGTTGATAATCCAGCTGTTTCACACTATAACTTGAGAATAAAGTCTATTTAACTTTTAAGCTATTCAGATGTACATGATCTTTATCAAGCTTCCTCATGTCACAGTTGATATACTCTGGATATAGCTGCACCCAGGGGTGGTTCTGCACACCTTGCATGAGTGATCCAAGTCTAAGGTTATTCATCCTTTGTCTTGAAGCAAATACATTTTGTTGTTTTTATCCCTGAATCTGCTTGTAACTTTTTGCTTTCAGCAAAATATTTGCATTTATATTTTGAAGTTCAGTCTCTAGTCTCTTGTCATCTGGCATAGTCAGCAACAGACTTACTCGTCTATGAAATTAAAGAAAAATAAATAGCATACACAAAGAACACGAGGAAGTAAGTAGGGAAATTGATATAACAATATCATGTGGAAGCTGCAAATATTATTCTTCAAATAAACACATTTTGAGAGTACCAACACTGACCCACTTCACCATTTAGAAGCTATTAGTGATTCTTCCATTGTGATTTGCCACTCTGTCATTGGTATCCCATGGAGTCATTTTACACGAGCTCATCACAGGGAGAAAGAGCTGGAGAGCTCCAAATCTCGAGGCATTCCATATTTCAACTGAGGAAGTCTTGTGAACCCAAATTTAAGCTTTAGTGATTGGGTAATGTAGAAAGAGTTCAGTGTCAATCCACATTGCGCACATACATGTTTTTGTCATCTAGGACAACTCCAGCACTGAACCCAGGCATCCTGTGATGACCATCAAAAGAAGCCGGGAACACTCATTATTCTTGAACCATGGCCGTCACACGGTATGAAATTATCAGTGCATCACTGCTATCCCTAGCACCATTTTACTAGTTATTATCTCTATCATAATCATCATGAAAATGATCATCAGCATCATCACCAATTGGGCATAAGACGCATCACTATCGTTCCTGCCAGCATGACCACTGTCTTCTGCTGTGTTATTGTCATCGCCTTCGTTCAAATTTCTAATCATTATCAGGTTTATCATCAGCAAAAATGTTGCTATAGACCTATAGTAACATGCATTTCTCCTGTCACCCCTTACTCACATTCTTGTCAACATAATCATCAGTCAACAGTCATGACTTCCAGTATTGTCATTCATAATCATCATTATGGTTTCTATCACTGTCAACGTGGGATTAGGGTCCCACTTGATTGCACAAATGTTCTTGCACGTTAGTACGCTACTTTCTCTAGTAGAGACACGATTCAAGCATTTTCTCTCTTTGGGTTTATTTTTGTTTAGTTTTCTTTTGCTTTTGGCAACGCTCTGCTTAATGTCACATTTGCATGGGAATTTTGGCCTATTTACATGTCCTAGAAGTGTGACTGGGAATTAGATAGCATCATGAAAGATTTTAAGATAGTTTTAATATTTATTTATGTATTATTTTTTTATCTATAATAAATGTATTGTTTTTAGAATATAGTTTGATATGGTATTCACAAACGTATTGATGCAGGGGACTAAAAATATACTAAGGCTACAGATTAAAAGAGACAATTGCTCAGAATGGGAACAAATTCAAGTTCCTTCAGAGTGAGTTCTGAGCTCTTTACCCTTTTTTTGGGATGATATAGTGAATTATTATTCAAAATCATATATTTATGTTTTTCAGTGTAATTTGTAACCGGAACTATTTTCTTGCTGCCGGTTACGAAAAAAAATGTCATATTTGTTGACTTGATGGTTGACATATATACGCATATTATGAAATTGATATGAAAAAAATCTGAAACTTTCAGTATACAATTTTTTTGTTTTCTTAATTTATTATTTTCCCAAGGATGTTCAATAAGGTTAATGTATCTCAAGATTGGTTATAGAGGTTACTAAGTCTTCATGGTGTTCACTAAGGTTGTTATGCATCTCATCCATGAAGATGAAATGTCTTGAGGTTGGCCATAGATGTTGATACACACCTCAAAATTGTGCCCCTAGATGGCAAGGTGTCCCATACAGTTATATCCCAAGGTAGACCTTAAAGATCAGCATTAGCAAGTTTGTCCTACTTGGACTCTAGTAACACTGTGACATCATTTTATTGATTTGATAAAAAAATCCCACACTTGGGTGGTTAAGTGGGAACACATGGACAATATAAATGCTACAGGAGTGGGGTTTTAGACTTCATGCTTAGATCATCAACTTCCGCATATCTTTCAAAAGTTTCAATTCTTTATAGTTTTATGAATAATATTATCATATGATAGATACACGTCGTGTTACATAGATTGAAATGAACCTTTATGGGAAGTCAGACATTGTGATCCAAATATAACCCACATTTCCATTTTAATGTTGTTAATTCTTGTTGTTTTGATGCTTTACCTTGTTCTTTTAGTCTTCTCGTCAAGGTAACATGATCAAGATTTCTGATTGCAGTGTAAGGGCTATAGTTGCATTAAATCTCCATAATTATGGAAGTGGAAGGAATCCATGGGGCAATCTGAAGCCAGATTATATGGAAAAGGTACAGTCTCGTTGGTGTTTTTTTAATGAAATGTGAAATGTCATAAGAGTGTTTCCTAACTTATTGATGAAGAGTCATGTTGGTATTTCTTTATGATCTCAGCGAGATTAGTGATCCAGTAAGCTTTAGTAACGGATGATTGCTTTTATTCGTAAAGGAATGGAACAAAGCTCTTCATTGGTCACATATGTGAAGTCTGCACCCTAGGCCATGGGGCATGATCTCATTAGCTTTGATTTGATAAATGGAAAGCTGATAACAATAAATAGAATAACTAAATATGTAATCAGTTCATTGTAAAGGATGGTTGAGATGAAAGCTTGAAAATAAAGAATCAGTATATGACTCAAGTGCAGAAACACGTCCCTGGTAATTGGACCAGATCATGAGTTCAAAGGAAAAGTTTGAAACACGAGGTATAGAATTAGTTGATTGATACATACATATGCATTTTGAGACTAGGGATATTGATGTAGCCGCAGGGTAAATTTAGCTTTAGTTATTGTTTATTTATGCACTAGTGCATAAGCCATCAACAATCAAGCTTTACCTCACTTCTATGTGCAAAATCTTGATATTTTCAAAAGGGATATTTCACATATATTCTCTTTGGTTATACATCCATTTGTTTCAACCTCTCTATGTTTGCATCATTGATAAAATACACAATGACATAATTGAGGCTTGTATTCTGTAACTTCCAGAGAGGCTTTGTCGAATCTCAAGCAGATGATGGGATGCTTGAAATATTTGGCCTAAAGCAAGGATGGCACGCGTCGTTTGTTATGGTTGAACTCATCTCCGCCAAACATATTGCTCAGGTATGAAAAAAAGTTGAGTAATTTTTAGTTCTGATAGAAAACCCTTTAGAGGATTTTCTTGTGCAAAATATCAGCCATTGACTCATTTTCTATGTGAACATGCCTCTGAGCCTTGATCCCGCTCATTCATCGCATCACCTGGATTTTCATATACAAAACCTTATTCTTCATTTAGTACGAGCATCTCGAGGCAAATCCCAAATTGTCTCTAAAAACATGCTTCTTTTCATAGTCATGACCATAAAACAAAGGTAGCATGTGCTGATACCCAAAAGATATGGTCCAGATCACAAAAGTGAGAGCAAATAGGTATTCATAGCTTGTGTATTTATGGTTTTCAAGGTCTAGCAGTGAAGTGCTCCCCTAAAACAACTTGCACTGTTAAGCCGCATGTTTTCGTTTGGGGCATCTTGCTGGAGATGAACCTTTAACAAAGTCTTCATTAGATAAGGGATTCAGTTTTGAATGGGTCATAAAATAGGTCAACTCATCAGGTTTTAAATCTGAAAAATCGAATGGTATCTTTCAGGCTGCGGCAGTTAAATTGGAAATTAGAGGTGGGGAATGGAAACAAACTTATCTGCAGATGGACGGGGAGCCATGGAAACAGCCTATAGATAAGGAAAATTCAACATTTGTTGAGATAAAGAAGGTTCCTTTCCAGTCATTGATGATAAGCGGATAGTGATTTCTCTTGCCTGTTTCAGCATTAGGTTTGGATTCCTGGAGCACTTCCCTTGTTATAGTTGATTTCGAAACTGTGCTTAAAGTATGCCTTTACTCAAAAGGCTTGTAATTTGCTTTGTGCTCTTGTCGCTCTTGTCGTTAGGAAGTTGATTTGGAACTGTGCTTAACGTATGCCTCTACTCAAAGGCTTGTAACATTCTGCTCTTATCGTTAGCAATTTGAATAATGTCAACTAGTAATTTTTAGTCCGTTCATTGTTTGTTTGTCGTGTGGACAACTTAGACGAAGAACCATGACCAGGAAATTATTTTAGTCCATGAAGATCATTACATTGCCTGGTTTTCACAAACTCAAAGGTAAGTGCATGAGGAAGTTATTTTTGGTGATAATGCATTTGAGTTTGGGAATACATAATTTCACCTTTTGATAAATAACCAAACCATCTATATATTTTATTTATTTATTAATTAAATTTTATTTTATTTTTTTGAAAGGCAAGCTGGGGTTTTGGGAATTCCCGAACCTTACATTAAAATCAAGAGCATAAATCATCTAACATAAGCCTCATTTTTTTTTTTTTTTTACAGTTATTCGAATTGGGATGTTCAAGAATGCCTGTTTTGTGCAGTGGTGAGGTCCTCGAAGTCTTCATCTACATCATGTATAATCAATTTCACGGTTAATGCAAAAAGTAAAATAAATGGAAAAAAATAAGTCCAATGCATGTTTATACGAACGCAAAGATAAAGCAACGGGATGTAGGAGTCGACATCCCATATTTAAGTAAAATAAGACATTAAATTTTTTTTTTCTAAAGATAACCCCATTTTTAGAGTTTGCCCAGACCCCTTAGACTCAGGATCGCCACTCACTTCCACCAGCGTAATTGAGATCATCTCCTTTTAAAGTGTATTGAAAATGACTTCCTACCTAAAAGCATGTATTCATTATATTGGTCAAATCCTTCAATAAATATTATGAAATTCACTCGAGAAAGGACATGATTTTCATGTAAATTCACCACCAATTGGATAAAGCTCATCGCGTGAATTGCAAGATGAAGCACTAGTCTAGATGGTGGATGAATGTTGGGAGCATATAAACTAGGTTTTAGTTAATAGATCAATTTTTATCTGTTAATGACACATTCAGAAAAGGCAATATTACATTATAATTTACATAATATTGACATAGAACATCTAAATCTAAAATATATATCTCCCTTTTCCAAACTAAAAGTGAAATGTGCAAGTCTTCAGCTCAAATTTTTTTTTTTTTTTTTTTTTTATCGTTTTGCCCTCTAATGTTCTTGCTAATTACATGTAAAAGCCAACATACCAATTAACAATGCCAAAGGTATATTTGTCTTTTAATTGAAAAAACTATTACACATTTGTCTACAATCTAATTTTCTGATTTCGATAACGCCCTCCCAACTTTATAATAATTATAAAAACAAATCAAAAGGTCGTAAAAGTAAGAAAAGATGTTTGTGTCATTTTAAATTACACATGTACTGCGGCCCTTTCGATTTAAATAAAAAGAATTTTTTTTTCATTCGATTTAGGGTTTGAGTGAAAATGGACTGCGGCCCTTTCGATGTTGATTAGGGAAAGAAAAACACACAAATATTTACATATAAAAAAAAGGTCAATTTCTCACGTTCAAAAACATGAAAGATAGATTTCAAAATGTAAAGCGTAGGTTTTTATGAAGTTGAAGTTTCACCCTAGGTTTCGATGTGTTTTTCATAGGTTTTCGTGTGAAATGAGCCTCGGCGCTTAAGTTTTACAAAGGTTTTTTAAAACCATGTATCAAACACACCCTAATATCAAATCACAGTGCCACAAGTGCTGGCTCAAGCCTAGGGTGCGAAGTCTACCAAAGGCGTTTAATGGTTTTGAGATCCAATGAAAAGCTTTCTTTCATATATATTTAATCTCATCATTAGGATTTTGTATTATTGTTTATAAAATAGTAATCAACAAAGTAGTTTTCTCTGGTACTGAAACTGGTCTCACAATCAGTCAATTATGTTTTAAAGTGAAGCCAGAAGAACTTGCATTAAGGTGACGGTGGATTGTGTAGATAAGGAAAATCTAAGAGTACAAAATGACCGAATTTCCAATTTCATGTAGGTTTGTCTGTGTGAAAGATGAGCTTATAGAAATTGACCCCCACCCTGAATGACTGTACTTGAAGTTGGATTGAGTTTGTTTAGTTTTTCAAGTATTCAAAGTGCCCATTTGGTTGCTGCTCATATACCAAGACTAAATTGTTGGAGCTGAAGGATTTTGCTCTCAGTATACTAAGACTAATCCCAAAAGTGATAACAACGAGTCCTAAGAAGTTATTACGGTCATGTTCTTAGTATATTAAGGGATTTTTAGAGTTTAGTTCCACATTGTTTGGATTGAATTTGTTGCAGCTCTGTCAGAATTGACTTTAGTTTCAGACCTCCAAAATATCTGGCAGGAAATGTTCTCACCATTACATGAACTGCCTCATAGCAAGTCACAGTATATTGTATTAGAAATTTTGTCCTAGTCATTCTTCAGTTTGGTCGTTTGCAGTTTACGAACCCAGATACAATGTTCAAGGCGTAATACTGTTTTTATATGTAAACACTAGTAGCACATGTATAATTAGCGTTCGTTAAGATAAACTCAATACCCTTCAGTAAGAATCTTTGACAGTCATTTTTTTTTTGGTCTCCGAGATTCTGTCAGAGTAGTTGGTCTTTGAACTGGTGCCTAGAATTTACTTCCAGCATTTGCATCTTGTTTTCTTGGGGTAGTAAAAGACTAATATCTATTTTTTTTTTTGGTTAATCACATGTACTATTCATACATCCTTGTGTTGTTATCAGTTATTGATTATTGTTGCGGTAGTGCAATGGGGGGGCTCACCAGGTATCATTGAACCTTTATTTACGCTTCGCTTGTGTTTTACCATGACAATAAGCATGATTAGAGTCTAAAAAAACTCTGTGTTGATATGACATGAAACCTATTAGTGCTGATGTTTGTGAATGGATAATTTTCATGAAAGAGTCATGTTTTGCGAGTCCAAATGGGTAAAACATTAGTGAGGTTTTAGACTTTTTATGGTTCAAGAAATCCAGGAATGTTGTTTACCTATCAAAAGGGGAACAAGAATCCCTCTTTTCCTCTTACCATAACCACTTAGTGCTTCTAGGCTTTCCAGCCTTCTCTACTTTGGAGTTCTTATACTTGGGTTGGTAGGATTTCTATTGTGTGTGAGACTGTGAGTCCCATAATGGAGTTCATTTGTCTCTCTTTTTTAGTCTGAGCAATATATGGGAGTGTCACTTCTTCTATATGGCATGTGAACAAGTAAAAAATGGTTTAATGGTCCAGCATTTTAGGCTTTTGTGTTTCTCTAAACTTTGTACTATAACAATTATTATCATTATGGAAAATTCTAGCTGTCGCGGGAATGGGCGAGGAAAACAGCGAGGGAGGGAGAGAGGGGACCATCCATCCCCTTTAGGATGCGTGCCTTCATTTTTCTTACATGCATCCCGAGGGAGATGGACGGTCCCCTCTCTCCCTCCCTCCCTCGCTGTTTTCCTCGCCCATTCCCTCGACAGCTAGAATCACTCTATCATTATCTAAGGTCAGAGTCACCATGTAAGTCCAAATATTTCTTTCTTTTTCTGTGTGTTTCTTTTTTTTTTAGTTTTGTTGGTACTGTGCATATAGATTTGAGGTTGGGTGAATAATTTTATGTTTAGTGCTAATCAGACCTATCCAAGGGAAAGTAGTGACTTCCACTTCCACATATTAAGGTTCCTGAAGTTGATGTTTTGTCTAAAAACCCAAAAAAAGAAGAAAAACATTGAAACTTTTTTTAGTACAATAGTGTGAAATATTATTGATACTACTACTTCCAACGTAATCGATATAGCTACATGTTTCTGGTTCTACTTTAAATTAGGTGTTTGTTTTGTTACGTCAAAATCATAAGTTATGAATAACTTCTGAATTAGGAGCATTTCAGGAGTGGTTAAAAAGGCGAAAAAGTTACCCCTTTTATTATTAATGAAGGGGAAATGTTAGGCAAAAACTTTGATTATCATGTTTGTTAGACCTTTATGGTTGAGGGTTGGAGATGTTGCAGCACCAACAAGGTCACTAAATCAAAGAAGAGAAGACAACTAAGGAACAATGAAGAGCGAAACGACAAATATTATGAAAGCTTAATCACATGGCACAAAGTCGACGCCAGCCTTTTAAATTAACCCTACCATTAAAGCCCCCAAAACTGAACGGTTGTGGTCCGTAGTCTATTGAGGGAGTTTTGTTTTATCATTCTTAAACCATACCATTAGATCACAAAATGCATCATTAGTGTTTATGGTATTGACTCTGTATGGGTGCTGTGGTCTTCTTCTTGATAGAAAAATCAGTTTCCTAAAAAGGCAGGATTCCTGCCTCTGTAGTGCACTCAACACTTATAGTCAATGGAGAAGCTTTTGTGGTCGTGTTATGGACATTAATCAGTAAGATTTATGGCAGATGATATCACAAGTTGAAAGGGCATGCAACCCGCGAAGGCATTTTATACTTTATGAATTAAATGAAAACCCCGGTAAGTGGAATAGCAAAACTATATAGACATAAGGGGGGAAAAGAGTGTTCAAAATGTTCTTTATCATTTTGGTTAAGCCCCAACATCTTAGATCATTTAAAAACCTATTTCATAGGGCTCGAGTTGGGTTTTCCACTGGAGATGATCTCGTAAATTGTTATAGATTATGTCGATATGTAGTTTTTGTACATTTTTTCGGAAAAAATATCAGTCTCGTTAAACATATATCAGAAGAATTGTTAATTTGTCAACTTATTTAAAAGTTTAAGCTGATAGAGAGAGCATATCTAACATATATCAAAATCGAATATACAGAACGGATGGAGTGAACTTCTAGAGTGAACTTCTAGACTCAATAAAAATCAACTGTGTCAAAGTCTTTGATCCATTTCACATTGTTGGATGGTCCAGAAGATTAAAAACTTAAAAGTGGATCAGAATCTGCTTCATTTGTATTAGTTTATGGTTGATCATTGGGTTAGCTGTACCAACTGTAATTAGGGTTCTACGGCTATGGCTCCCGCGCCGTTAAAGCTGCATCGAGATACATTAACAACAGAAAATTTTCGATAAACTTATGGGGCTTGGAGTACATTACCTTAAATCGGAGCTGATAGAACTTATGTTAATTAACTTTTGGGAATTAAATATTATTGAAATATAAAAATATAAAAAGATTAAGGAATTTTTAATTAGTGATTAGTTATTATAAGGAAAACCTTTACACAACTATGGCGAAAGGGACTGCACCTAGTTGAAGTGATTAAACAAAACTCTTAGGTTTTGATTATTTTAATCCGTATGTTAAGGAAATATGTTTTAGTGGAGTGTCATTTCATTAGTCAGTCTCATGGTTAATGTGCATTACTAATCAATCCACTCCACCTTCATTTTTCAGTTTTTCACTTTTTAACTATTTTTACTAAATAAAAGAAAAATAGTTTTTCTTTTGTCTAATAAAGTTGTTATAGTAATTGATGGTGTCAAATTCTGTTCTCCTTAACTTTGATGTGTACAAGAAATATACTTGAGTCAAAGATTATCGTTGTGGCGGTCAATGACCATCCGATGCTTAAGTTAGACAAGACTTGAGAAAAGTGGTGTAATTTTGTAAATTGAGTTATGTAGCCTATCTTTATTCTTCAACCTTGTATCATATTTATCATGCGATTGATGACGTAGTTTAGGGAAAGATATGTTGTTAAAGATATTTTTCTTGTTGGATGTCGTTTATGTAAGAGAGTTTTCATACACGACTTATACTCTGGTATTTACTTTCCAATAGGGGTCAATATATTACTAGCTTACCTGTCTCAAGCCAAACTCTTAGATATTTGTCTTATTAGGTCTTACGAGTATTAAGTTTGATCGTATAACGTATGGGCTTAATAGAGTACCGTTGTTTGGGTCCAACCTCTTGAATCCAGCTTCAATGGGCTTTGTGTCATCTGAGCTCTGTCAGAGTAGGCGCTCAACTAAGACCGCTTTACTCTATTGATGAGATCATCATGACACATGTACTATGCAGATTACTCGACGGTTTGATGTATCATCAGTAATAATAGTTTCAAAACAAAAATGATGATGATTTTAATCATGACGATAGCAGTGACTACAATAGCAAGCATTTCTTAAGTGCATCAATGGCTTTCCGCGTATGCCATACCAATAGCTCTCAAACAACAGGTAGATTTGTGATTTATTATATATGAATAATAACAAAACATCATTGGTAATTATAAACAAGTATCTTGTTGAAATCTATTTGTTTTATAATCTTGAGGAACAATTTTATAAGAATTTTTTTTTTTAATACTATCTCTGTATTTATAAGAAACTTATCATCTACAATACAACATACAGTGCATATAACTGTATTAACTGAAAAAAAAAAAACTTAGATATTATTATCCATTTTGTTGGTCGGTTGACAAACCATTAATGTACTAAACTGATTAATAGAACCCATCCATAGAACAGTGTGGCATCTGTGGTATATATATATACATACATACATATAACATGAATCTATCGAACGAGTGGTCGGTGGTCAATCTTATAGTCGATTTGTACCCAGGAATTTTTTTTTTTTTAAAGGCGAGTGTGTTGCTGGTGGGTATAGAACCTGTATGGTTCAAGAATCTTTTTTAAGACGAGTGTGCCGATGATGGGTATTGAATCCAAGACGAGGAAATCAATTCACGAGACATTTATACCGACATAGTTTTAAAAATAAAATAACATGTATTTATTTATTTTATTTTTTTGAAAAAGAAAAATAATACAAAAATGTATTTGGAAGTGCCACTTGAAATAGATAAAACCAAATAATAGGGTGAAGACAAGCATTTATTTGTAGAACAACATAAACATATGTGCAACTTGACTTGTGGCTTCCATCATTATTTGATGAACAAATATTACCTGGCAAACCTTGATTGCACAAACTCTTTATTGACACGTGTCATCTTTGATCCCATGCCATGTGGAGCCACATGACATGTCAGCATATTAGATTAAGGGTTTGTCTAAACAGCGAGGGAATGAGTGAGGAAACGAGCGAGGGAGGGAGTGAAGCTCCTCTTGAGATGCGTAAACGCATTTCAAGACACAGACTTGCACACATCTTGAGGAGAATGAATGACTTCCCCCCTCCCTCGCTAGTTTCCTCGATGGTTCCCTCAACATTTAGAATTCCCCATTAGATTAATCCAAAGGCTGGGTTGGTATGTGAGACAACCTTTGTGATTGATCAAATTATTTTATATGGTTGATTTGTTGTAAACCCTAGGTTGATCACAAACCCATTGATTTTCTTTGATGGTAATGGCATGAAAATGAAGACAATGGCTTAGTAGGGTTAAGAGAATGATAGAATATGTTTAATTAATTGTTTAATTAGTTGTGTGTATTGTCTCCTTAATAAAAGCACCACTAATTATCATGCATTATATGTCCCTAATCAAATATTAATCAATGGAAAATGATTTAGTCAGCCCTAGCGGATTATCATCCAATGTTCAACGATAGGAAGGTCCTAGAGATTCGTGTAATGCAATATATCGATGAATGTCCAATGGTTGTCAACGGTCAAGCCGGCGGTTAGTCGGTTGGATTAAGGCCCTTGATCATTTTATTAATTGGAGATTACGTGAGTATTGTGTGTTATATAATCCTTGTAATGATCTCAATTAATCAACCAAACTATCCCAATCATTATATATAACTTAGCATAGTTAGAAAGCTACTTACGAAATTTTAGAAGAATTTATTTCCTTCTTGATGATGCAAAGTGATTCTTCCCTAGCATTAAAACTCTATTATCTAATGAGGCATTGAGATAAAATAAAATTGACTTGCAATTCTTAATTAAGTTTCCATTGTGACCTATTTTCTTTTATTTTCTTTTCTTTTATCTTTTCCTTTTTTAATGGTATGTTTTCGTTCGAACGAGTCAAATGAAAAATACTAAAGTGTATTTCTTTTTGCAGTAAGTTTAGCCAGTTTTGTTTGGTAATCTTTTTACTCATTCTCTTTAATACACAATCACAAACATTATCTATAAAATGAGTAAAAGTGTTAAAAAAACAAAAAAAAAAGCTAAGAAAATACTAGCAAACAAGACTGACTAGAATTATTGTTCTTTTCGTACTCATTAAATTAAGAGTACGCTTAACGAATCCCTTAACTTTTTAGGTGTTTTCCTTTATTCTTTCTAAAAAGTATTACTATTCTTATATTTCTTAAGAGTATTAAAGAAACGAGTGATATCATGGTATAGATTGCAAACTCTATTATGAAAAAATATACATTAAAAAAAAAAGTTTAGCTATAAAAAGTTGATGTCGTATTTTTCTTATGGAGTTGAAAGCGAATAACTAGATAGTGATGCAAACCATCATTTTCTAAAAAATATATACAAGTTCAAAAGTTAGTTTTAACTTCGGTAGCGATTGATTTAGTCTAATCATAAGCAAACTTGCATGAAAAAACACCAAACAAGCCTCAAGTAACCTAAACTTAAGCATTGAGGATAGCCACCTTTTTTTTTTATAAACCGGAACATTAATAGCAAGTAAATGTCATTTGTCTATGTAGATATCTCTCATCCAAGTCGGGAATAGAAATCCAAAATGCTATAGTTGCATTGCCATTTTAAAAATAATAAGAAAAAAAATTGGGTCGTTGACTTTATTTATTTATTTATTAATTTATGTCCAAAGGCTACATCATTGACCACATAGGATTAACCAAAACCATGCCAAAAGCTACATCATTGTTTCCATTTAGCATCCTCGTCGCCTCCATCTCACATGAAGACTTGCTTTCACTCCGATCCATCGCCTCGACCTTGCATTTGATTCAGACCCTCTAAGCAACCACATTCAAACACTAGCTTCTTTGATAAAAATTGGAATTTGCATGTGGTTTTCAAAAGACCAGAGACACTAGAGGAGGGCTTTGGTTGTCTATGCAAGAGGTGAGAAGATGCAGGTTTGAAATGATTAATATGGAACACTTCACTTCATTAGTCGTCTCGTCCCCCTAACTTGACTCTCACTTCATTAGTCGTCTCATCCCCCTTACTCACTCACACTTACTTGACTCTCACTTCATTAGTTGTCTCGTCCCCCTGACTTTACATTTGACAATGTCTTCAACTCTACTTCCAATCAGTGTTTTAAAAAACGGTCTAAGCGTTATAAAAACGCCCAGATTAATGAATGGGCAGGGTGAAAAATCGGGTAGACGGATTCTGGGCGGGTTTTTTTTAACTGGTTGCAATAATTTATGTGAATAAGAAGTTGAGATTGGTTGTTCTCTGGGCGACGAAAGAGGATGCTATGATTAATTTGAATAAGGTTGATTGTGTTCTTATTTTATTTTATTTTTTTTTCTCATTTTTTGGAAAGAAACAATTTAATTATTTTTTATTCAGTATATGTCTGAATGTAGCAAATGATGATTACTTAATGGAATTCTCAAATGATCTACCGGTACCAATTGCAGTAATGCAGATTTTATCAAACATTACTGGAGTCATTCATGCAATTTGAAGAAAAATAAAAGTGTAGGTTTGAATATTTATCCACAAATTCAATGATAGGGGCATAATTATGCTATTTTTAGTATCATATTTCTATGTGTATTATTAGCTATTATTTGTTAATTATGGTACTAATTGTTATTTTCATGTTTGTGTAGGTTTCCAATTACAATACTTTAAAATAGAAGCAAATTGTCAATTTAGGAATACTAATTGCACAAGGACTTCACACAAGCAAGGAAACCACACAACAAGGAAACCACAGAAAGAGGAAAACAAGAATAAAAGGAGGAAGATACCTAGCTTTGACGGACCCATCCACTGCATCCATACACAGCATCCACGCTTACAAACCCTAGCCGCCGTCACCCACCATCCATCTCCATCGTCCTGAACGCAAGCCATCCACCTCGCCTCCATCAAAACCCAATCAAACCCCATTCTCGCAGATCCATCATCCTCGCGACAGCCTTTCATCATCCTCTCTTCATTCAAGCAGAACCTCCTCGCACGAAAACCCTCACATCGGTTCTCTCTCACTATCCCTTATCGCCATCACCATAAGAACCACCTTGCCAAACCGTAGCCACCGTCGCTGTCCCTCGTCCTTCCCTCTTCGTCCCTTATTCCCGTTCTCAGCCAGAGCCAATCGATCGCCTGATCTCCCTCTCTTTCTCGCTGTTCCTCGTCATCCCCTTATCTCTCTCACTCTGTCACAAACAGAAACTGAAAGGAAGAGAAGAAGCAGACCGTGAAGAGGAAGGAACAGAGAGGTGAAACAAATCTCGAAGGAGAAATTCGCGTGTTGGAGGTGGACATCGCGCTATTCGCACCCAGCATTCCTCTCTCTACCACCACGGATCAGGCGGCAATGTTTTGTTTTCATCCCTAAACATCTATTTCTCTTAATTTTAGTTTGATTATTGATTATGGATTACTGTTTGAACATAATTAATATGTCTAGCTAAACTCCTCTTAGTTAGGGGTGGATTCGAAGCCCCGAACATGTGCTTTATAAATTAGTAGAATTTAATCTTCCTTGCTATTAGTGATTGTGTTTTGCTTAACTGCTTTATAGAGAACTTTTCCTTTTATGTTTGTTAAGGTGGCCAACTTAGTAACCATGCTAGGATTTGGGGCTAGAGTATAGGAGAGTTTCACCTAATTGTTATGATTCTGTACTCACAAGTAGTGAATACCAAGGAACGTTGGTAAGGTTAAGTTAAAACATAGGCAAGAACAAGATGCTGATCATACTTGTAATTGCCTAGTCAGTGTTCATATTTTCCACAAAACTTAATGATCTTAGATTGCTATTTAACTTGCGATTCATGTTTAGATAGCATGATAAGAATAGTTTGGAAGCGACGCTTAGTTTAATTCAACGAACTTGGGAAAATAATAAGATTAATGCAGTGCGGTCACGGTTAGTCTTGAGCATTGTCTCTCACGAGTTAGCAAGTGATTATTGAAGATTAATTTATAAGCATATGTTTGGTGTGTGGAGATAAAACCCTTAGCTAATTTCTCATCTTTGTCATCTCTTTAGTTTATTATCTTTACATTAATTTTCGTAGTTATCTTCATAATTTAATTTAGAAAGTTCAATCCCCAATTTATTTAATTAATGCGGTTGTTAGTTGTCTTTTAATTATTATTAGTGTAATTAACAAGCCCTCTAATCCCCGGTCTAGAACGATCCCTACTTATTCTATGCTACAAATCACAAAGCAGGGTATTAAGTTGTGTGCTACTAAAATAGCGCATCATTCAACTTTGTATAAAATACACATCATGATCAACTTTAGTGATTTGAGTTTTAATAAATTTTATTCATGATTGTTAATTTTTCATGTTTATAAATTTTACATATGTATATTGGCATTAAATTGAATATAATTGATAAAGTATTATACTAAAGAGTGAGGCTAGGAAACCATGTTTTGTAAACATGTTTCGTAACCATAATGATGTGACATCGTTAGAGGAGTTTTTTACAATTTTGAGATACACATAAAATCTTCGGAGATTTTATCATTCTTTCCAAATCATAACACGTCATCCTGATTACAAAACATGATTTCCTAACATTTATCTATGCTAAAACCGTCAAAACATCTCCTAAATGCTAGACACCTACTCACCGCCCGTCTACCGCCTAACACTTTTTAGAAAACAGATTCCAACACATAACCTCTCTTCTTCCCTCCCTCCTATATTCTTCAACTACCAATTCCAAAACACACACACCTCTCCTCTGAACGACAACAAAATTCTCCTCTCTCTTCTCTTTCTCTTCCCTTCTCTCTCGCTCACTCAAAGGTTTTTGTTTTAGGGTTTTTTTTTTTTTAACGAAGTCTACACATAAACAAAAGAGAAACTCTTGGTTCTTCTCTCTTCCATTTTGATTAAACAAAGACTGTAAAAAACTAAATTGACCTCCGAAACCTCCACATGCTTTCTCTCTGCTGTGCGTAAAAAAGGAAAACCTCTGCATTTGATTCACAACTTTGCGTTGAGATCGACGACGACGTCTGTCTCTATCCAACCAAATCTTTCTTTCTTCTTCTGATGTCATCTTACACTTACACACATCGACCAAGTGTTTGATTGAATGCTTCTTCGTTTGAATCAGAAACAAAGAACGAAAATTTTTCAGCTTATTCATTTACAGGTAATTCATTACAAATTTGCAATGTGGGTTTTAATTCTTGTGCATTGATTTCACTTAAAAGGATCTTATTTGAGTTTTATTTTCTATGGATCAAAATTTTCATTTTTTGGTGTTGACTTTGATCATGATTTGATAATGATCGTTATTACAAGGTTCTCTTTCTGTTTAATCAATCGATTAAGTCTTGAAATATTCCTCTTTTGAACAATTTGGAGTCATAATGATATAATTTGTGTTTATCAAATTGAACTGAGAGACACTCTGCCTATTGGTTTTCTATTCAGTTTGTGTAGAAAACCATGTGAGAAAACCAATTTTCTAACTAAAAGATTTTAGTTGACAGCTAAACTTAGCCACGATTCAAGTTTTTAAAGCTAGATTTTGATGATTCTTATTAATTTTTGAATTTCAATCATCCCGAGATATGGCGGTCGACAATTTGGTTTACACAAAATTTTATTTTCGAGATGTAATTTGTGGTGAATTAAGTTCTTGTTCAAACATCCACATTTAGAAAGAACCCATGATGTGACATATAGTAGAGTATAAAATTTACTTAGGACTTTGAAGTTTTTGTTGATAAAAATGAATTTAATGAATAGATTCGTCTTAATTTTATTCAGTTTAGGTGTGTGATTTGAGAACAGTGTTCTTGTAACATTTTTTCTTTTGGTGTCACATTGAAAACATAAAACTGCACAATATTTATGGGGAATTCTAGAGTCTCGATGCATTATGAATCTATGATGTAATGCTCAAGGAGACAACTTATTGTTTGCTTTTAAGCAATTGAGTGGTATTTTAGGTTCGCTTATGCGATCAACATCTGTTATTGACTAAAAATACTCTGGAAAAGTTTCTTGCAAATAATTTTAGTGCTTATTAGTACTGATAAGTAAGGAAGTTTTGAATACATGTAAAAAAAGAGAGCAATGTACAAGTAGAAAACTTAGCTTAGTGTTGTGTGAAAGCATGGATGCAACACGAGGATAAAATATGCAAGAGAAAGCACCAGATAAAATGTGGTTTGGCAAAAACCTTAGTCCACAGGAATGTTTTTATTTATTTATTTATTTTCTCACTAGTTTAGTGTGAAATAATTTTCAAGCTTCAAATCGCTCTCAAACAAGTATCTCTCAGAGATAGTTGTGAGATTGAACTAAGGAAATAAACCATAAGCTCTTCCTGATAACAGTTCGTGCTTGTTCTTGTAGGTTGGCTAGCCCAATACTAAACTTCGTCTAGAACAAGACTGCAGCAAACTGCCAAGGCATTCATCTAGTGGAGTTTACACAAGACCAAAATTTGAACTGAGTACAGCCTAGGAAGCTACTATACAAGTTTATGCTTTGTAGATTTTGATGCACAAAGTATGGTCAAGAGCATTATATGTGATAATTGACTTATTCCAATGGTCTGCAAGATGGAGGATGATTATACTAAAGACATGGACATGGACACGGAAATCCTCACTTCCATGTGGCCTGAGGATGTTACAAGTGAAGCTGGAAGGAAGTTTAATGTGGAACAGCCTGGACCAGATCAAGATATGTTGAAGGAGGTTACAATTTTAGAGGATCCTTCAATGGTTGATTTCCAGCGTCTCTTCGAATTAACCAATTACAGTGAGAAGGGCTCATCTCAATTGGCATATCTTGTTAAAAACTGGGAGTATAAGCAGGCCAATGCTGTTCGGCTTCTTAATGAAGAGCTTGACATATTAAGCAAACAAAGGCAGGAAGTGGAACTCAAGAAATTGGTAATTTTGGAAGAGCATCGGTTCGAGGGAGAAACATATGTAGGTGACAAACGTCCGATTTCTATCTTAGACGAAATATATGATATATGGGAGGATATTCCCAGACGGAAAAATAATGTTATGGTTCAAAACAAAAGAGTTGAAATAGACGCCGAGTATGATACAATTAAATACTGGAAGCAGCGGACCATGCAATTGGATAAATTGTTGGAGGCAAGCATTCAGAGAGAGCAAATACTCGTCGAGAAGTTGCAGGAGAACATAAATTATCTGGAAAGGCAATCCTCACCAGTGGAAGAGTTGTCTCAGATATTGAAAAGAGCAGATAATTTCTTACATTTTGTTCTCCAGAATGCACCAGTTGTTATGGGCCATCTGGTAAGTGCTTTGCTTTGCTTTGTCAGCTGTAATCATATCGTTTAGTTTTTTAGGCTGATAAACTTGTGGCTGTTGCCAGTGGCATGACAGCGCAACGGTTAGAGCTTGACGGATGGTACCACTAGGTCATGGGTTCAAACCCAGCTTGCGACATCTTTATGGGTTCTGGGATCCTATAAAAACCCTGCTTGCCTTTCAAAAAAAAAACTTGTGGCTGTTATTCACATTTGGATTGACATGTACTAAGAAAATTTATTGCAAGGTTGATTATCACAAGTTCACAACTATTTCTCAACAACTGACAGTATGCTAAATAGAAAAAAAGAAGGCATTCTTACTATCAACGAAAACATATATAAAGAGAAGTAAATCTATAAAAGGAAAGAAACAGGGTCTTACATGTAGTATTACTTTGTATTTTGTACCCAATATGGCGTGACAGTGGTCATGAAGGCCTGTAATTAAGCATATTGCGCACTTGCTTAGGTTTCTCTTGTTTGTAGGTGGCAGGTCAAAGAAAATGAGTATTATTGAGACACAAACTCAACTGACTGATTTTTTGGACTAAAAAAATTGTACTCAGTGACATGACAATATATCTACCACAAGATTAAACATTGAGATGTTCATTGTAAATGTGATGATGGTGGAGATGTTACCCGTCATCAAGTAAAACTTTCTTTAGTACAAAAATTGAGTCAGAGTAGAAGGACTTTATGAGATAAACCTATTGCATTATCTAACTAGTTATATCAATCTCATGTAAGATGCCAGTAGGCATGAATTCACAGTCTAAGCTGGCTATAACTAAATGAACTCTCTAAGCTAATGTGTTGTATCAATGCTTCTGCTAAGTTTTTTGTTTTTTTGCTTTCTTAATTGCATTTCCCTATCTGTCCGATATTTACTTTTCACCCAACCATCTCATTGTTAACAGTACTTTTCAATTATCTCTTCTTTCAGGACAAAGAGTTGCGGTACCGGTTCATTTATAATCACTTTCCAAGCTTGCAGGAGGAGGTAATTGAATGCAAACACCTTTCACAAATCTATGCAAGCTAAATATGTATGGCTTAAAATGGAAAATATCTTAGGCACAGCAGTAGTTTATTAGCAGACAAAAATACTGGAAATAACTTGTTGGGAAAAATGGTGAAACTAGAGCCATATTCCCTCACTTAAGGTTGACAATCTTGTCCTTAATAGACTATAGACTTCCAGCTATTATTAATGGATATTGAAAAAGATTTATTTTTCGATTTGCTGATTCTTTTCAGGACATTATAGGAAAAACGGATATGGAGATATTTACTGGAGCTGGTGTGAAGGAATCTCAAGAATTCAAAAAAGAAGTCCTTGAGCGTGGATTACCTGCAAAGAGAGAAATCACTTTTGAGACACCACTATTTGGGTCAAAAACGTTTTAATATATGTGGAGCCTGTGTTCAGCAAGGCAGGTGAAAAAATTGGGGTGAATTATATGGGAATGGACATAACCGACCAGGTACATAATTACTGCCATTATGCTATATATATTTATGTCTAAACTGTATTTTAGTATTTTTTTATGCATATTTACATCTCTAGTATGATGTATTTATAAAATTTGTGATATCTGATAGCTTCAGTGTTTTTCTTTATGATAAATCTTAATAGTCGAAGAGATTAAAGACTTGTTTAAACTAAAGTGTTATGGTGCCAGGACTGCTAAAGAGTAAATTGTAATATGAGAAACCTATTGGAATTTTTTGTTGTGATTATTCAAGCCACTAAAGTTGGAAAAGGAAAAAAATACATCAGCATTGCCAATTCCTCGGAATCTGGCGCGAGGAGAATCACCAACCAAAGTGGTTACTTGAAATCCAAGTTTGTGAAGCATCTTAGTGATGGAGTTGTAGTATTTAATTATTCATTGCATCCCATAAGAAGAGGGAAAGATGTCAACTCCATAAATAGCATTTTACAAAATTTTCAAAATAAACAATAGAATTCTTTCAGTTTTGGAATTAGAGTCCTTGTTTCTGCAGTAACCTTGCAGTTACTATTCAGTTGAACTTGTTAGGTATTGCAAGTAATTGTTTTTTCTATTAATTTTTTAATTTTTAATTTTTTTGTTCTCAAACTTATCTGAATGCAATTTCATTAGTAGTTATAAATGGAAACATATTTGATGCTGCTGATTGTGCGCCAGGTGATAAAACGAGAAAAGATGGCGACGTTGCGAGAGGAGATAGCTGTGCAAAAAGCTAAGGAAACGGAACTCAATAAAACAATTCACATAACAGGTTATCTTTTACCTAATTTTTTAGTAAATCTTTAGTTAACAAGAACTCTTCAGGATGGTTAAAACCAATGCTTTTGTGATCTTCCTATTATTCTTGCAGAGGAGACAATGCGAGCAAAACAAATGCTAGCAACCATGTCTCATGAGATAAGATCTCCTCTCACAGGGGTAGTTAGCATAGCGGAGATTTTATCCAACTCAAAGCTAGATCGAGAGCAAAGGCAACTCTTGGACGTTATGATGTCATCAGGGGATTTGGTCCTGCAGTTGATCAATGACATTCTTGATCTTTCCAAGGTTGAGTCAGGTTTGGAATCCATCCCTGAACAGTTGGAGTCATTTTTCTTCTATTCTAATTAGTGTTATTAAAACACACATGCACAAAAGGATGAGATAATGGCATATTATTTGTGAAGTTGATCTCATGTCCACCAAGATTATCTTCGTGAAAGATATCTTGACCCGATAATTTGAACGATAACTATTTAGGTTTCAGTAAATCCACTGCCCCAGGATTGAACAATCATCCAATATCGGTCTCCTCATCTGATTGAAAAGCCAATGAGTTGAAATTGTGACTGTTACGTCCATAGCAAGGAAAATGGGGAAATAGTTTAAGTGGTCAACTCCTTTTTAGGTCCTATGAAGGTGTATCAAGAAAATGAATGTGGTCACAACATAACAAAAAAAAATGACCATTGTGTTCCTAGTAGGGTTTTTTTTTAATATATATTTCTGTTCACTGTAATTCACTTGGTAGTTGGTATGAGATATGATTTTTTATTTTATTATCTTGTTTTCATCCAGGAGTTATGAAGTTGGAGGCTACCAAATTTAGGCCAAGAGAAGTGGTAAATCATGTACTCCAGACTGCTGCGGCATCTTTGCAAAAAGAGCTTACCTTGGAAGGACATGTAGCAGAAGATGTACCTGCGGAAGTGAGATATTTTACCCTTTTTCTTGATCTAAATAGTTTGATAATCCATAGTTGCACGATCATACCATTTAATCCCTGATTCCTTTCTCCGTACAAATTTTATTATACTTAAGAAGTGTTGGTGGACGTAAGAAATTTTACCCCTCATGTCATTTTTGTATTGAAGACCTCGTGCTTGTATCATCTACTCCAATTAAGGACTATTCAAGCATGTTTTCATATCTTCGAGTTGATGCGCTAAAATTAAATATCACGAACTTGTTAGATGATTATCTCTTTGTACTCTGCTATACAGAAATCATGTTCATTTTCTATTACTGCAATCTGAAAATTTTCTTATGAATCCCATAGAATACTCCTTTCAATTTATGTTTCATAAACCCTGCTGAACTGGTTGATCATTTTATAGGTTATTGGTGATGTTTTACGAATTCGGCAAATTCTCACAAACTTAATCAGGTAAGAACTAGACATTATGTTCTTCCATTAGTGCAGTAGAATAGCATAATAGTAATACAATTACTCTGTTCCCGTCCTTGCTGTACCTTTATCGCTTGCTTCATTGTTAGATAAGGAGGTACCAACGTCCTCTTTTGATCTTGTATGTTCTTATATTCAGAATATGCTCTTACTGCTAGAAACTGCAATGTTTCTGATCCAACATTCAGGAGGGAGAATAACCCATGTTAAGCTTCAAGAGTGAAAGTTAGCATCCCCTTGCATCATTCAGATACTACCAAACTGCAGAAGAAGATACGTTGATCACTAGTTGGGTTATTCATGCTCAGGGTTATCCATTCCCGTGACACAATTCTAATGTCTAAAGCCTCGGGAATCGCAATAAATGTGTTAGAAAAATTAGGAACTTAAAGATTGCGTCCCTTGACAAAAGAAAGATAAAATAAAATAACAATCTCACAAAATCTCTAGTTTGATTTCTTAGAATTTTCCCATTCCTGAATTGTTCTAGGCAAATGTTCAATGAGTGCCAACTTATTAGGTATGGTTGTATTGATGTAAAGGAATCCGAATAGAGCAGTCTTGAATAGCTCTATGCTATTCATGCCAATCGTGTCAAAGTGAATCCGAATGGGTTCTACTTGCGAAGTGAATTTTGATAAAAACTAGAAAAGCAATATGATTTGTAGATCTATAAGGTTTGCAATTTATTCCATGCAAGGTTTGCAATTTATTGCTGGACTGATGAATCAAGTTGTCTGCTTAACAGTAGGAAAATTTTACTCGGGAAAATTGCCAAAAGTGATAGGGAGTCGAGGGAAAGAGGAAGAGATAATGAAAAACATGAATTTTGTGATGTATCCTCTTGTTTCTATACATTGTAGCAAATGTTTTCTTAGTTCAACCCCAAGAAAATATTTTCCAAAATACATAGTCATCTTCAACCTCTTTCTCCTTCATCTCTTCTCAATTTTTGCAGTTTTCCTACGGCAAAATTTCCTGGGAGCCAAACATACCCTTGGAGAAAAGCTTTTATGATAAATACTTTACGTATCGAACTTTGACATTCATAATTTATTGTATTGATTGGTCTGTCATAGCAAAAAAACAAAGATGCCCTCAAATCACAGGGTATAATAACATATCAGATTATTGCCTGCTCGATGATTTCTTTTCCCTTGTTCTTTATGCACCAAGTTGAACGAGCTTCAAATTTCAAAATTTTATTGTTTGCAGCAATGCAATCAAATTTACTCACGAAGGGAAGGTTGGGATAAACCTTTATGTGGTCCAAGAGCCTTCCGCACAAAGAGAAGGGCAGAACCAAAAGTTCAACGAAGATCAGTCTGAACATACAGCAAACAGAATTGGTGTGTCTGAAGGTACTGACCAAACTGGTGTGTCTGGCAACAGATCCAGCATACTAGTTAGCAATGCACCATTAATGGATGGAGATGGAGAGAATTGCAGTCCACCTGAAACGACTGTCTGGATACGCTGCGATGTATATGACACCGGAATTGGAATACCTGGTACCATTTCCATTATGCTGTTGGTCATCCTTGTTTGTGCTCCGTAAACTGATTACAAAATATTTTGTTCCTACCCATGCTAATAAATGTTTCCTATGTAACAGAAAAGGCAATACCTACTCTATTCAAAAAGTACATGCAAGTCAGTGCAGATCATGCTAGAAAGTATGGCGGAACAGGGCTTGGCCTTGCAATCTGCAAACAACTGGTGAGCCCATATAGCTCAAATCTTTGTTTTTGTTTTCTCAAACAGTTACTCTATGGTCGAAATCTTTCATCTGCAAAACTATAGTAGTTCTAATCTTAATCGTACCGTATCATAAAATGCCCGGTGAGCACATTCCAAACATTTTTTTTTGTATTTTCCTGTAATTTTGGATGAAGTTCTTAAGATTTTATAGATCATGTTCCTCACAGATGTCACTTCAAAAACAAATGTTCCACACTCGGATTTTCCTAACAAGCAATCATAGTTCAATAGGTAGTCTAGGACACTTGGTCCGTGTGACAAAGTTAATGTATTGTGACACCCCAAATCCCAAGGAGGATGGCAGTGATTTGCATGTCCCACACGCTTAGGCAGCTGTCCAAGGATTTAATGGGCATGAGATGGAGGGTTGTTCGTCCCACATCATCTGTGGGGGGGGGGTTGACAAATGACTTATAAGACTTATAAGGGCTTGTCATTTCATCAATTGTGGTCCAAGTCTCTTTGGGTAGTTATGTCGGGGACAATATTGGTACAATGTGGAGACCTTCGACTTTGGCCCCACCTCAGACGGGCCAATACCATTAAGATTAAGTCATAACAATAATCCTTAATAATAAACTCTTGAAAAGCATTTCACAGATGATTAGTCCTAAGAAGTTCTTACTGTTCTGTTGATGAAGAAAGAAATGAATTATAATACACTACTGTTTGTCATTTATTCTAGCTAGTTTTGTTTGCATTTTCCATTAAGATGCAACTCAACATTCCTACTGTCAATATTAATTTCTGTGAACACTTCAATTTGACAAGATCACATTTGACATAGGTGGAACTCATGGGAGGCCGTCTTACGGTTGACAGCCAGGAGCACTGTGGTTCCACATTCACATTTCTATTACCATATAAGGTGTCACCCAGAAGAGACCCTTCTGATTATCCTGCTGAGCTTTCAGATGCAGATTATCATGAAGCTGTAACTGATTCCAACAACGATGACAACAGTGAATGTTACTTTCACTTCGATCCGTGCACGTTGGGTTCTTTATTTTCATCTGGTGGATCCACCAGAACACATAAAATATCTCCGAACAAGAGTGGATACGATCCCTTAAATAAGCTCAATAACTTGTCAAATGAGCCATATTCATTCCCTTCTCCTAACTGCACATCACAAGAGATAACACTTGAAGATGCGTCTTCAGTCACTGATGCTGTCATGTCATTATCTGAACCTGGAAGTTCATTAAGGCAGGAGCCGGAGCAAAATAAAACCATGGGAGTTTTTGGTGTAAGAAATAGCAAAGCAAATGGTCTTGTTCTCAATTCCCTCCACTGCAAAAAGATGTGCATGGAAGTGGACAACATGGACAAGACCAGCAAGTTCCAGGAACACGAGAATTCTGTCAGAAGCCCTCATAGACTCGATAAGAACTCTATCAGAAGTCCTCACAGGCAGGAAAGCGAGAGTTCTATCAGAAGCCCTCACAAACAGGAACGCGAGAATTCTGTCAGAAGCCCTCACAAACAGGAACACGAGAATTCTGTTAGCCCTCATAGAAGATCTCAAAGCAACACAGGACTACCTAAACCAAATTTGAAACCCAAAATCCTTCTTGTAGAAGATAGCAAGATCAATGTCATGGTGACAAAGTCGATGATGAAGCAGTTAGGTCATGGCATAGAAGTTGTGAATAATGGAGTAGAAGCTGTACGAGCAGTTCAAAGTCATAAATATGATCTTATTCTAATGGTAATCTCGTCAATCAGAAATATTTTTACACTTTTGAATTAGTTACATCTGTTCGGCATGTTTTGCATTATACCCTGTCTGCTTTTGGATGTGAGTTCTGGTGTTTCTTTGAAATGCTTCCATATTTCCTTTTTCGACATGTCAATATGCAACCTAGTTGTGTATTCATTAAAATTGCTGCTTTAAATTGTTGTAGTGGTGCTTTATTTGATGACATAGATACTGTCATACTGGCACTTCATACCTCAGAGCTTTGTGTTATATTGAAATATTCTTAGAACTATGTACCAGTAACCTCAGAACTAATAAAAAACTATGTTTTGCTCAACACATTGATAAACCAGACAACCATTAGATTACTGAATGAAAAAACATCCATGCTTGCCTTCGGGAGTTTATGCACTAGTTTAGACCATTCTTAGCCTAGACAAGATTTCAAGGGTTGAGTACCGTAAGATCAATATCTCATATTATTTGCTCTTTCGTGCAGGATGTCTGCATGCCAGTGATGGATGGGCTTCAAGCAACAAGGTTGATACGCTCTTTTGAGGAAACTGGCACCTGGGATGCTGCTGTAGAGGCAGGAGTTGACTCCCCTAAACCTTCAGTTTCATTAGCAAATGGTCTTGATGGAGATCCATCAAGAAGACGAGTCCCCGTAATTGCTGTAAGCACTTAAACAATTAATACACTGAAATATTTCCAATACATGCACCACAGACCGATTGTCCCATCTGATGGGTTCAACTTTGGAGATATTTCAAAATGTTGTCCAATTGGATGGACATAATCGGTCACTCTCTACCTTTTTTCTTTGCATTGATCGTATTATGCATTGTTTTTGTGGGTCATTCGTGATTTATGGAATCCTAATTAGTCATTGGAACATATGGTCAGGCAATTTTTTTTGCCACAATCTTCTAGGAGATAGCCAGTAGTTTATATTCCAAAATCCCCTCCACAATTTATGAATTTATCTCATTCAGATCAGCATACCAGCTTGAATATGTATGTGCAAGGAGCAATTGGGGTTGCACTAGGTGGATTCTTATCTGCTACTATTTCAGAAATTCAAGATTGCTATTGAAAGATTTAAAAAAAAGTCATCGGCTGTGTTTGTTTTGAGAGATATTTTCAAGGAAAATTAATGAAAATTCTATGTTTATACTTGCGATCGTCTTTAGGTACCCAGGGGTAATTTTTAAGTGTATAAAGATTGGATGAACTTATAGTAACTAAGAAGAAAAAGGTTATAACTATGTTAATACTTGCATGGTTATAAACTGTAGATGTTGTTGTAATCTTCATTGACAGATCATTTCATTTTCAAATTGCAGATGACAGCAAACGCGCTGTCAGAGAGTGCAGAGGAGTGTCTTGCAAATGGTATGGATTCGTTTGTATCCAAGCCTGTTACCTTTCAAAAATTGAAAAAATGTCTGCAACAATATATACCGTGTTAAATCCTGTAAATTGGTGCCTGTAAAAGTGTAAATTATGAAATGTAATGTAGGAAAGTTTTGTAATCAATGTATCATGTTTTTACAAATCAGTCAGTCTTTCTTGTCAAATAGCTCCTCAATGTTCATTATTCTTTCTATCATCAGAACATTGTCTCAACTCGTTCTCCTTTTTTCTGAATGAATTTTGAGACTTTATTTATTTTGTTTCAAACGACAACATTCTGTATGAGAGAATAGCATGTATCATAGACTGGGACTCATTCTCCTTTCTGAATGAACTCTTTTTATTATTGGTCTTTTTCATTTTTTCTTACGACACTGTTACATTTCATGGGGATTGTCCAAGCTTACAAATGTCCTCTACAACCATCTCCTGTGGAAGAAGGAAGGAAACCAGCTAGGGATGGTAAATGGTCAGCTTCAGGTTTGTCATTTACACTGTATTGGTGCATGTTTATTCAAAACTTACCAAAAGCTATGATGTGCAGAGGCAAAACATTTCTTCATTTCTCATCACCTTGTCTCTTCTTTTTTTGCAAGTATATCTCAAGGTGTGCTGGTCTAGAGATGAATCCTTTGTTTGGTAATGTTGTGGGTTGAAGAGTTTTTTTTTCTGGGTGTGAGCTAGGTACTGAGAATTTTCCCAGTCCAATTCTGAAAATGAGAGTTTTTGTTTTCCATGCAAGGAAACACATTTTGAGTATCCCACTCCCACCTTCAAGTGGGTAACAAGTGACAACTTAACTTTTCGTAGCCTAGGTTTGTTCACATCCAATATTTTGAGCTACAATTACAAGCAACCAAATCAGAGAACAACATAAATCTTCAAAATTTGACTTAAAAATCTTAAATGAGCTCGTGCTCAATTAACAGTGAGATCCAATGACCAAGTCTCACCCAACTAATAAAGAGAGCCTTTCGCGTTGAGATTCTCTAATGAAGATTTTACTCCCACTGATGAACTTGTTAAACAATTCTATCCTGAGAAAGCTGAACAATGACTCAAATAGATGCGTCGAGAATATCACTATTGCTGTCAAGGCAAAAAAATTCAAGACAATTTGTTGCAAATTCGTTAAAAGTTCGGCTACCAATTCTTAAACGCCGACTATTCTACTAAAGTCATAGGTGATGTAGTGTGTTGCCATTACATTTACGTGAGTAATACATATTCCTTCCACTTCGCTAAGCAAAGTCTTTTGTAGCGAAATGGTGATCTTCTCAGCTTGACTTTCCCAAAGCGGATTCACACTAGAAAGTGCTTCAAAAGGAACAAGCAACAAATTGAGTGCCGACGTGCAAAAGTTGTTGTGCTGATGCGCGAAAGCCGTTGCGCTAACGCGTAGCCTTTTTCTTGCTGGTGAACAGAGTTGGAGCCCGACAAGTTCACCTGCTGGGCCGAGTGTTCACCCACTTCAGAGTCTTCACTTTAGATAACCAAAAGTGTTTGCCCCTTAGGTCACCAAACTACGACGAGAGTCTCGCCTTTTGAAGCGCCAGTAGTGTAGGGCGATCGGGCCAACAACCCCCGCCCAAGCTAAAAGAAAAGGGACATTTGCATAGGTAGGTTTTTTTTAAGTGGTTAGAAACTAACTTTTTAACTTCAGTTAAAAGTTTTGAATGAACCTCTGAATGAATTGTTTGTTTTGCTTCTGAATGAGTTACTCATTAGAACCTGTAAACTTAAATGATGTTTGTTTTTAGTTGCTAACTTGAATTTTATTTTACATTTTTTCCCACCACCACAACTCCCACCAACATTAACCCCCTTCTCCATTTGTTTTCTCTCATCCAAATACCATTAAGATTAATTTCCACCACTGCTAGAAACCTCCCTATATCCTTCTTCATTCCTCGTACAATCTTCAATAGAGAGTAAGAGCAAAGAAAGAGGAAGAGGAGAAATAGGAGGGGAGGCCAAGGTGGGTGGTGGCGATGGTGGCCATATTGCTCACATGATAAAGATAATGTGGAGAAAATATGAGATGGTTGGTAGAAAAGAGGGGTAGTAGAAATCATTACAAATTTATTGTGAGGTTATTATTGGAATGAATTTTCATTAAGCACTCAGTGCTAAGTGATCAGCACCCCATGATGTTTACTCTAGTCATAACTTCAACTTCTAATCAAATTACCCAATTTTTTACTAAGACTTCCGAGTCTATTCAGAGCAAACAAAAAAAATGTCGCAGGTTGGACTCAACTATGATTTGATATCATGGTGTCTCCAATATGCATTTACACTACTAAAAAAATCCCTTTTAGCGGAGACTCATAGCGCATTTTGTCGTTCAAAATTAACTTGGCACGATGACAAATTTACTATCGTCGTGCTTTTACAAAAAATAGCTAACTATTTAACGCGACACACTATTTCGTCTCTTAAAAAATTTATTACGCAACGAAATTGAAGCCGTCGTTGCATAAATAATGTGCGACAAAGTGTCGTCACTTAAAATCAAATATTTTGTCGCCCTAAAATACCTAGGGCTACGTGTCAGCTACTTTGAACGACAAATTTGAACATCCTAGGGCAACAAACTTTTTCGTCACCTAAATATATCTTTCACGACGAAATTGAAACTGTCATCGCATAAATAATGTGCGACAAAGTGTCGTCACTTAAAACCAAATATTTTGTCGCCCTAAAATATCTAGGGCTACGTGTCGACTACTTTGAACGACCAACTTGAACATCCCAAGGCAACAAACTTTTTCGTTGCGTAAATATAGCTTACATAACGATATTGAAGTCGTCGTCGCATAAATTCTTCACGACAAAGTGTCGTCACTTAAATAGAGTAGTTTCGTCTCCCTAAAACATCCTAGGGCGACGATCGGTTTCATTGCACAAGCTTTGATCTATTTATCTTCTCCTCGAACTAGAACAATCAGATATGCGTTTTTCACTATTTTTCTCCTCTCGTTTTATTTTTTTCTTTACTTGATTGATTTTTCTCACTGTATACTCCAAGCCTCCAGCAGTTAATTAGGCTTCGTCCCTATCTCTCTGCGTTGTCGGCCACCACCTCCAATCGTCTCTCTCTTTCACTGGAGAAATGTGAGGAAATTGCTACAAATTTATTTTTTTATTTTTTGAAATTTTATGAAATTAGGTTGTGATCGTGGGAAATTTTTAGAGTGTCTCACACTTTTTTCGAGTGCATACTAGATATTTATTAATTAATAATATCTATGTCGTTCACTTGAAGAATTGTAATTGAGATGCTGCCGAAAATTTTCCACATCGAAACCTAATCACATTAGTGTCGTTAACTCACTTGAATTCTCACATTTTGTTTATAAATTGAAAACAGACGTAATGGAAAGACAGTGAATACAAAATCAGGACAAATATTGTGGTGAATATTTAATTGGGATCGAGAGCTTCGTTGAGTTTGCAAGGACACATGTCACTGGTACGACGAATCATATCAAGTGCAGTGTTCTAAAAAAAGGTCTAGGCGGCTGGGCGACCTCCTAGATGGGTTTATTATTATTATTATTATTATTATTATTATTATTATTATTATTATTATTATTATTATTATTATTATTTTATACTTCCAGTTCCGAAAAAAAATAAAAATAAGACTATTTTTTGTATACATTTTGCATATGCATCTTGGCATTGAATTTGAAGTAATTTATATGCTATTATGATGAACTTTTATTAATTATAAATTATAATAAATAAATAAATAACCGCCTAGTCCTCTGGGCACTAGTCCCCTGCTCGTCGCCCGCCCACTGCCTACCTTTTTTATAACACTGATCAAGTGTACGTGCCAATGTTGTAACAATTGTTTGTGGCGGACATTCAATACGGTTTGATATCATTTGGCAATGTATGAGATGATTCAGAATTATATGAGGTGAATTTATCATGGGAAACAATGAGAATTCGGTTGGACTTCATCGCGTCCCCATCCACTTGTGCAGCACATTGATGAAACATCCATGAATGATAATGACCAAGTTAAGGGTATAATAAATGATGTTTATCCATATCCATCAATAAACAAATATGTCATTGATGATATGGTTGGAGATACTGTACCTCCCAACATGCTGCAAAGTGAAGAATTAGAAAATTATGAAATACTGTTGAAACAAACCCAACAAGCATTATACCCCAATTACACAAAATTCTCCCTACTTACTGCCATTATGGAGTTGATGCATAGAGTTCTTCAAGTCTCCGTGAGTCAATGTTCACCAAAAACGCAAAATATAAAAACAAAAATAAATAGAAAAAACAAAAACAAAGACTCAGGCATACATGAAGTCAACTAAGTTAGTTGAGCCACTGTAATCACATTTATGGAGAATAAATAAATGAAATTTTGCTCATTTATTATATTTTTTCATCTAGGTTCAACTAATATCCTTTTGCTTCCAACATAAATAAATGTACATTTTTTTTTGAAAAGTGAATTGGGTTTTTTAAGGATCCCACAACCAATTAATAATGGGCGACCTATATGTCAACAACCATAAAAAAAAGAAACCATGCCGCAGGTGGGTCTCAAACCTAGGACGCAGGGATGGAATTGTTTGCGGATCTTTTTAAGTCTAGTTAGCCTTGTTTGCTGGCATCTTTTAAGTTTTTTCTTGTTTTTTTTTTTTTACATTTTTACTCTTATTTTTTAAAATACAATCACAAACACCACTTATAAAAGGGATAGAATTGTAAAAAAAATCAAGAAAATGCTCAAAAGAGACCAGCAAACAAGGCTGACTATAATTATTTGCACCGAATTGACGGTGAGTTAATTGAAATTTTCAAATACCCTCATAAAATATCAATTCAATCTCTACAAACGAGTCTCAATTACCATAATTCAACTCCCTCGATTGCATATATTATTTGCTTAATCAACTTGAGCATGTAAGGAACCAATGACTGATTGCCAATAAAAACAATTTGGTAGAAAATTTATTATTTTGTTAAAGTTTGAGAATTCAATGCGATCTTGAAGCCCAAGTATATGTTGCTTTCATATAATTGACTAAAATTATAAAATTACATCACATCATAGTACACCAAACATTATTAAATAATAGCTTTTCTAATTGTCGATGAAACGTGCGAGGGAAAGAGAGCAATGAAACATTATTAAATTACACTCATCCCTCGCTCATTTTCCTCGCGCGTTTCTTCTACCATTGAAAAAAGAGTTATTCTACATGGCGAGTAAATGAACGAGAAAAGGGAGGTGGCGGGGTGGAGATTGTTCACATTTTTCGAGATGTACATGTCAGAAAAGATGACACACATCTCGAAAAAAGTGAACGGTTCTCATCCTGCCACCTCTCTCCCCTCGCCCACTTCCTCGACATTTAGAATTAAAATTAGTGAACATGTACTCTCTCCCTCGCGCATTTCCTCGACAATAAGAAAAGCCCTATGAAATATAACTGAAAAAAAATGAGCTTTGCTCGCTGTCGAGGTTTTGGGCGAGGAAAACAGCGAGGGAAATGAGGTGGACGGGGTGGAAACCGTCCACCCTCCTCGGGATGTGCGCGTGAAAAGTCAACGCTCACATCCCAAAAAGGATGGATGGTTTCCACCCCGTCCACCTCATTTCCCTCGCTGTTTTCCTCGCCCAAAACCTCGACATTTAGAATTTTCCAAAAAAAATTAGGGAACATGTACTAAACCAATCATGCATTCCTCAAAACTTTTTCACCTTTAAATGTAAACGTGATGTCCGTGTTCTCTGCTGCCAAACACTGTTGTTGTTTGTGAATGTCAAGCCCACTTGTCAGGCCCACTTGATTGTCAGGCCCACTTGATTGACTACCTTGGTTTTTGGTTCATTCAGTATTGTAGGCAAATTTGTTCTTTTGTACTGTATGTGGCAAAATAAAAATGTATACAAATTTTTTGGTGTTTTTGAAGACTCGTTGAAAGTCCATTCTCGTTGTCCATAAGCATTTTTACGTGTGTTTGGCTACGATGGTTTTTGTGCTTGCTTACTAGGGTTAAAAACTGAATCGACGGTTCGATTTTTCACCTAAACCGTGAACCGAGTCGACTTAGGTTGGTTTTAAAATTTTCAAACCGAAACTGAACCGACCATTAATAAAATCGATCCGAAAACCGAACCGATTTTAATTTATGCAAATCGTAACCGAATCGAACCGACTAAAATCAAACCAAAACCGAAATAAAACTGAACCGACCGACTATTTTAAACCTATTATATTATTTATATATAAAATATATATTATTTATTATATAGATTCGCTCGGTTCGATTTGGTCGGTTAAAATCACATAGAAACCGAAAATCGAACCGACCAATTTGGTTTTGAAACCGATCCGAACCAAATTTAAACCGAACCGATAGATCCGATCCGTCGGTTTAATCAGTTTGATCGATTTTTTGTTCAGTCCTATTGCTTACGGTATAGTTGTAATATCTCAAAATGAAAGTGTGAGATCTGAATCTTTTTATTTATTACTAGTAAAGATTATTAGAATATGTAAAGATTATTACAACTCCACTATTCATGAGATCCCTCTAAGTAAAGATTATTAGAATATGTAATCGAAAAATAAATTGTATCGTGCACAAAAAAAAATCTACTCAATTCAGTCATTGTGTTCAATACGTGAATGCCAACTCTACTCACGTGTTAGACATCTTCTCTAGGCACTAATCAGTATTCTCTCCTCATGCCGCCGCGTAGAAAGGTTTCTTTGCACGTTTGAGTGGCCTCATATAATTGACCTCAATAATTCCAAAAATCAATCATGCAAACTTTTGTTAAGTGGAATATCCCACAAAGTCTCAACAACCAAGTCTCCTTTTTTAATTTCTCCAAATCCCACAATTACCCTCCTTTGTCAGTCCTACAACTCTCAATAAAAGGGCAATCATGTCATATTGTGTAAAAGATTCAATTTCAGTGGGAAACATAATCGGTAAATTTTAGCTATTTTATTGGAGAGAGACCCAAATCAATTGTGTAAAATTTACACACTCTTATGTTCAGTCTTCTCAAACTTAATTCCACATTAGTAGGCTGTGGGAACTTGTCATCACTTGAAACTGGCCATTTTTGTGGTCATCCTTCTTAATTTCTATCATAAGCAGGATGCGGCATATTAAACATTCCACCTAACCCTTAGGAAGATGAAGGGAAGCTTCCTTGCTAAATTGCGCTTAGGTCTTCGTTCATTGAATCATTCAATCACACAAATCTCGTGTCGTTTTCATCGAGATTTTATGGTTATATCGACAAGCTTATTAGGGTATCTTATTAGGTGATTTTATTCTAAGTCATAAATCCTTTGTTAATATGTTCAGCTGAGGAAAATGATATAATTCTTATACCCTTTGTTAATACGTTCAGCTAAGGAATCCTTTAGAGTTGACTACTTTTTATAAATAGTGGATAAATCTATTTATTCTTTTAGAATTAGGTTTAAACAACTTCAATTATATGGTAAGTTTTTTTTTTTTTTTTTTTTTACTTGATAATGAAAGTGTGACCCTATATTGTACTACGCTTTGGAGCTTTTTAAAGCATGACAATCTTTATGATATTGATGCAAAAGATTTAGCTTTATAATTAAAAGTTTTGCGTAGCATCTTACCTGAAGTAAAAAAAATCTATTGAAGTGCTAAATCATTTGCAAACAATTGATGGTGGTTTTCCAAATGTCTGAATCGCATATAGTATATTGTTGATTATTCCAATAATGGTAACCTCCGCAAAGATAAGTTTTTCAAAATTGAAGTTGATAAAATCGTATCTTCGATTCACCATATCACAAGAAAAATTAAATGAGTTAGCTATAATATCTATTGAAAGCGACTTGACAAAAAATTTTGATTACAACAATATAATTATTGATTTTGCATCTCAAATGCTAGAAAAGTCATATTAAGACATTAAATTTTGTTTCTTTTAAAAATGGTCCCCCCTTAACTCAGGATCGCTACTGCCCCCAAACAATGAAACAATATTCCAACAACCAAATCCCCGAGTCATGCTACTAATTTCTCCAATTTCCACTGTCACCCTTTTTCCTTTGCCATTGCTACATCATTTCATCAGAAATTCTAAATGGCGAGGAAACTAGCAAGGGGGAGGGTTTGACCGCGCTTCCCCCCCCCCCCCCCCCCCCCCCAAGATGCGTGTCTACACCTTTGAAATACACAACAATGTGAATCTCGAAAAAGATGAGTGGTAAAACCCTTCCCCTCTCTAATTTCCTCGCCCATTTTCTCGACAGTAAGAAAGGTTTCCATTTCATATAACAATCAAGGGGCAATCCTGTCACATATAGCTAGATTCCAAGTCAGTGGGAGGTGTTTTTTTTATTTTTATTTTTTTAAATGTTTGATTATAGACCAAAGTCAGTGTGTGTATCTAAATTTACTTCCCACTATGTTGTGTTCAGAACTTCAGATCCCAAACTTGACTTGAGTACTTTTACACTTTTTAATTTCATTTCAGTCCACTTTATTGGGTAAGCAAGAGGTTGTCATCATCACTTGAAACTGGACACTTTTACAGTCCTGGTGGCTGGTTCAGTTCGTCTCTGCCTCTCTCTATCATGCGCAGGATGCAGGCATCTTAACAATTTCCACCAACTTTCCTGGAAGAGAGAAGAGACCAAGTCAATGATAAGAGCTTACCTACCCTACACTAGTTCTCAAGTCTTGTTTCATTACATTGCTCATCACACATATCTCGAGTCGCTTTCGTTGAGAATTTTCTCTTTATTTTATTTTTCGTTGAAAATTCTTCCCTCGTCCTCTTCTCCAAAATAAATAAATAAATAATATGGATGATGTAATGTGAAGCTCACCCGATGATTTCAGATGGTATATGTGTTTACACACCTTATGAAATCTTATGCGAGAGAGTTAAGCCAAGCCGTAAACACATGCTTATTTGGTCCCGATTATTTGGTTTAGTTTTGATTTAATTATGCATTATCATAAGAATTTTTTTCTAAACATATATACTATGTTGCTTTACAAAGTATTTGTCATGTTCATATTGTATCATTATTATCATTTATCTTAGAAATTAAATATTCATAATATAATCTCACTTTTAATGAGTGATTCAGATAATTAAAAGCTTATACTATTTTAGGGCCCATTTGTAAATCTACGTATATAATAAACATTCTTGATGCACAAGTGTATAGTGATACGAGCCTTTCTTATTAGCGAGGAAACGGGCGAGGGAGGGAGTGCAACCCTCCATTCCCCCTCAAGATGTGTGCTCCCTCGCCTATTTCCTCGACATTAAGAAAAACGATAGTGATACTAACAAGTTTCTTGACAAAAGATGTGTTAAACTAATTAGATGGCAAATGCTTGTATTAGCATGTAAGATTACCTATTGTCACATACCTTCTATTAAGTATATGCATCATATGACAGTGGAAAGGTCTGTGCGACGTGCTAGCGTTAGTCTTAGGGATCAGAGTAATTTGTATACTCGATATAAATCCAACATGCGAACACCGATGAACCTTGAGACTGATGCTTCCTCAAAGCCTCAATCCAAACCTCGTGATACTCAAACAGGAAGATATCAATCCAAGAAACTTGGTAAAGGCTTGCTAAGAACTAAACTAGGCACATTCGAGTCAATGAGGATACGAGATAGTTGAATACGTCAGGCACGAGGAAGGCCTTGTTATACGAAAGTTGGATAGTGTCCCGCCTAGCGATACCATAAACTAGATCTTACTCATATCCAACAGCCTACCTCTAGTTTTCACTATGGGAGTACCCTTGATGCATACTCGGTGCATCAAAGGACATACGACATGCCCCTTTTAGACAAGTCATGAGCGGCTGGGAAATTGTGCCCCAGAAGGTCGTCTTAGACCATGAGCGCCCGCGGACTAACTATGCATGGGAGGCAAGCTGGCAATGTTTCCCCCTAAAGTATATGCTAAGTGTTTGGGCAGTTTTCCTATAGGGAACATTGAAGACCCCCAGGAATCAATTCAAAGATTGGATGCTTCTCGTGATCCACATGACCATAACCTAATAACTTGAGTTCTCCTCTTGACATGATAACCTAGCAGATTTCAAGACATGCACGAGCATCCTATGAGCATTTATCATTTGCTCATGAGTCGACTTAGCATAATCATGCTAAGCCTCCTAGTCATGACCACATTTCTAACAAGTTTCAATTCAGGAAAATGTCTTAGATAACACAATGGCTAAGTTTTTTTGCAGAAGAGACGATCATTTTGTTAATTTAAGCCCAACGGTGGAAGACTGGTCTTGTTTTTGGATATTATGCCAACTTGCTGGAGGCGCTATTTTCGGAGGACATTAGCTTGTATTTTGTGTTGGACTGGGCTTGATGTCCATTTTTTTGTAATATTAAACGCCTTATTCTTTTGCTTTGTATGACTTTACTTATTCTATCTAATGCATAGCGCTTTATTAAAAAAAAAAACTGTAACATAAAACAATACTCCCGAGTAGTGATAGCCAAGGAATGTCATATTCGCGAAATCTCGGCGAAATTTTTTTTTTGTTGAAATTACAAAAAAAAGGTGAAAGAAAAATTTAGGGTTTTTTTCGTAAAAATACAAAAATGAACTACACAAAATTACATTTTTTCGATGGTTTTTCGACACAATTTCTAGGTTTTCTCATAAATTTTGGTTTTATTTTTTTATTTTTCTAATTATCAAATTTTATAATTATTTATTGATTTTTGAAATTACCTCATATTTTGTAATTACTTCTATTTTTATATTGAATTTTGAACCACTCTGATTTTCTAATTATATGTTGATTTTTAAGTTTGTTTCATTTATTGGTATTTAGGTTTCATTTAATGTGTTTAATAGACTTATTTACTTACATCTTATATTTTTAATTATTTCATATACCCTCGAAATTCATTATATAAAATCATGTATCCTTGAAATTTGTAAATTTTTCTTTATACATCGAAATATTTCTCGAAGTATTTCTTAAAATTAGAAGTTCGAAATTAACTCGAAAAGCTAAATCACAGTCCTTGGTTCAAGATGAGTTAGATTCATCCTCCTATGCTTCTTATTCCTATAATCCTATTCTTAGAGAACTCAATGGTTAGGTAAAATACTAAAATATCATACACTAATTGTGTGTTTAAGAGTCAATATCTCTAAACATCCAATAGTCACCAATCAACACTAATTTCCTTCACCTACTCTCCATTTAGGTGAACAATCCCTTTCATCCATCCACCAACTCCAAACCAACCTTGTCAATTGAGAATTTGTCAAAACTCATTGACCCCAAAATCCAAACAATAACACCCTCAAAATTAACCAAACCCAAACCCAAATTTAGCTAATATTTGCCACCATTTTATCCTTATCCAAAAAGTAAATAAAATTGTCTACTTGGTTCCTAAATAGTAGGAGCAAACTCAGGACTACCAGATCTACCACACACTCTATTTTTAATCCTCACCTACCCGGCGTAAATTAGCACTTGGAGAGTTATTTCATATTCCCTTAATCTTGGTTAGTTAATTTGGTTATAAAAATCCCTCTTTTTTCCTACAAATCTCTCACTCGGTTTTTGATCTCTCAAATCAAAACCTTCAATGGCGACTTCCTCCGCCAAATCCATCTTCACCCCAGTTCGAGTTTCCCTCTCAGACACCAAAAACTCACTCCTTTATTCAAGATCATCTCTCTTTCTCCCCTCTCTCCATCACTCTGTTTCTCTGTCAACGACCTCTCGATCTCGATTTCATGTCGTCGAAGCAGTGAATACCCTCGAATCGCCTCTAATCAGGCTCTCCAAGTCACGAGTACAAGAACCCACCGCGGTGGATGCGAAACCCACAGTTCTCGTATCCGAGAAGCTCGGAGAAGCAGGGTTGGAGGTGCTGAGGACGTTCGCGAATGTTGATTGCTCGTACAATCTGTCACCAGAGGAGTTGTGTGCGAAGATCTCGCTCTGTGATGCTTTGATTGTGAGGAGTGGGACGAAGGTGACGAGGGAGGTGTTTGAAGCCGCGAAAGGAAGGTTGAAGGTGGTGGGCAGAGCTGGTGTAGGGATTGATAATGTGGATCTGCAAGCTGCGACAGAGTTTGGGTGTTTGGTTGTTAATGCTCCCACTGCCAATACTGTTGCTGCTGCTGAGCATGGGATTGCTTTACTCTCTTCCATGGCCAGGAATGTTGCCCAGGCTGATGCCTCCATGAAAGCTGGTGAGCTTGCTTTTAATTTCTCTTGATGTTACTTTTGTTAGAATTTTTGGTTTGAATTTGAAAAGATTTTGATTGATCTGTGTTTGGTTTGTTGTGGTAAAAGTTTAGATCTATTGATAAAAATGTGATCTTGGGATAATTTGTGATGGGTATTAGTGATTTGGGTGAAAGTTTAGAGCTTTATCACATGATTTGTTTGTAAAAGTTCATGTTTTTTTAAGGTGGCGTAAGTGAGATCTTTATGTGTTGTGTTTTGTTGTTTGCTTGGAAAATTAGGAATGCTAGATCCAAGACCATTTTAAGGATGTGGATTTTAAGAATATTTTGCTAAAGATGCTGTTGATGCGCTGAGCATGTGCACGCATATGTATTCACTATACATAGCAACGATATAGTTCCTAAATACTCGTGACTTGGGCCCTCCGTCTAGGCCTCGGGTGTGGGGTTTTATCTCTTAAAAGCCCTGTTGACGAGTGCTCAAAATTTTGGAAGAACATGGATGAATAGATTGATAATATACAAAGGGGTGATTTGGATCTTCATGTTGTCTTAATTTGTTCTGCTGCTCTGTTTGTTTTGTTGATAGAAGATCTTTTACTTCTGCAAAATTTAAGTAGTTATTTCCCTATATTCCCAAAGAATTTCTTGTTGTATTTTTCAAAAATATTAAGATATTATTTTTTTTAAAGTTATTTTTTAATAATTTAGATATTAGGTAATCTTTAATTCCCTAGGTCAATAATTCTTCCTTTTCTAAATAAAATAGTGTCACTTCATGTTAGCGTTTCAAATTTTTATTTTTCTTTCTACAAGAAAAATGTAATTTTTTATTTGGCAAGTGGTGTTTTACTAGACTTTTAATTTAAGAGTAATGCTACGGTCCCTGGCCCAGGTGCCTGATGTTGTGTCTGGTGCTATCAGGCACCGCAGATCTGCATCGAGATAAGAGACAACTCCTATCTTGGTGCAGATCTAGGTGTCTGGTTTGCACCAGGCACAACACCAGGCATAAGGCCGGTGCACTTAGAAAAAGCCCTTAATTTAAATGTCGTCATGCTGAATGGTTTATACGAGGTAAGGTATATTAATATGATTTTATGATTGGTGGTGGCAAGAGATAATAATGGTTTAATAGCATAAATTCCTATTGATCGCGAAAAAAACATCTGGTCAAATTTTTGTAGCGTTGGAGGTATGGCTTCGTTGCTTAACATTTAAGTATTCACTGATTACTAATTATTGAATATTGTCAAGTATTCAATTGATGAGCCTATGTTAATCATGAAAACGCTTGATATTAACTGCATTATTAACTCCTAGCTTTCAACCTATCTGGAATTTTTTTCAATAGGTTTCTATGGACAGTTGGCCACATTTCAAATTTCTTTTGAAGATGATATTTGCACTAGTATATTGACATGCAGGCATAGTTGTATCAAGATTTGATAATATAAAAAATATGTTAAGAGTAATCTTTTTTGTAAATGACGATAAACTATATGCAAAACAATGAAATTAACAATATTAGGAGGTTCAAAGAAATGATAAATTGATATATTTTGCAGGAAAATGGGAAAGGAACAAGTATGTTGGTGTCTCCCTGGTTGGGAAGACACTTGCAGTTATGGGGTTTGGAAAGGTAGGATCTGAAGTTGCTAGACGTGCGAAAGGCCTAGGGATGCATGTTATTGCGCATGATCCATATGCTCCTGCAGATAGAGCCCGTGCTATTGGTGTGGATTTGGTTTCTTTTGAAAAGGCCATCTCCTCTGCAGATTTCATCTCTCTTCACATGCCACTCACTCCTACTACTAACAAGGTCTTCAACGATGACACTTTTTCAAAGATGAAGAAGGGTGTACGTATTGTTAATGTTGCCCGTGGTGGAGTTATTGACGAAGATGCTTTAGTTAGGGCTCTTGATAGTGGGATCATAGCTCAGGTACACCTTTACACTCATGCATTTGAGCAGCATACTTATGCAAGATCTGAAATAAGATTTGGTCCATCAAATATGGGTTTCCATGGTAAAGGCAGGAAGGAGGGATGCATACTTTTCATTCTTCCTTGCTGGTGCCCGATATAGATTATATTTCGTTGTTCAAATAGTGAAATAACTTTGTTCGTGTATATTGACATTATCTGGTACTATGGTTTGGAACAGGCCGCACTTGATGTGTTCACAGTGGAGCCTCCCGCAAAAGACAGCAAGTTAGTGCAGCACGAAAATGTCACAGTGACTCCTCACCTTGGAGCAAGTACAAAGGAAGCTCAGGTATTTTCACTCTGCAACAGAATTCTTGGCATGGACTTTTATTTGCAGAAATTTATAAAATTCATGACCAGAATGCCTTCTTTATCTAACATAATATAATCAATTCCCAGGAAGGTGTAGCCATTGAAATCGCAGAGGCTGTAGTTGGAGCATTACAAGGGGAACTTGCTGCGACTGCTGTGAACGCTCCCATGGTTCCTGCTGAGGTAAAAAATGCACAAGATATACATTCTCACCTGTCACATCTATGACATCTTGTGCTTCCATGTATACACTGTTCTAATCCCAATTGTTATCCTTACTGTATTATTTTGTTTCTGTATGTAGGTTATGTCGGAACTAGCTCCTTATGTGGTATTGGCGGAGAAGCTTGGTAGGCTAGCAGTACAGTTAGTAGCTGGAGGGAGCGGTATTAAGTCTGTGAAGGTGGTGTATACATCCCCTCGAGATCCAAATGACCTAGACACCAGACTGCTCCGAGCCATGATCACCAAAGGTATCATTGAACCAATATCTGATACTTACATCAACCTGGTCAATGCTGATTATACAGCCAAGCAGAAGGGCCTCCGGATCAGTGAGGAAAGGAATATGGTTGACTCTCCCAATGACTCTCCAATCCACTCGATCCAAGTTCAAATAGCAAATGTGGGCTCCAAATTCGCAAGTGCTCTAACAGATAAAGGAGAAATAGTTGTCGAAGGGAGGGTGAAGTATGGTGTACCACACCTTACGCAAGTGGGATCATTCAGTGTGGATGCAAGTCTTGAAGGCAACCTCATACTCTGTAAGCAGGTGGACCAACCTGGCATGATTGGCACTGTTGGGAGCATCCTTGGTGAGAATAATGTGAATGTGAGTTTCATGAGTGTGGGGAGGACTGGTTTGAAGAAGCATGCCATCATGGCAATTGGTGTGGATGAGGAACCCAATAAGGAGACTCTCAAGAAGATCGGAGAAGTGTCAGCAATCGAAGAGTTTGTTTTCCTTGAACTATAGTTGAAGGTGAACAAGGACCAACATAGTTATTCTTTGGAAGACACCCGGTTTTGCGTGGGTTGATTAAATAAGTGCTGGATGCCAAGGGCAAAAAGCCATTTATTCTACTCTATTTGATGGGCAGTGTGAGCTTTTCTCAAGTTGTCAAAGTGTACTTCTATCGCCCTCCTATAAGAGCTTGAAGGCAAGGAAATCCATCCCGTTGTTATATATAGTCAGGTGGTGGCATTGCTTTGTTAGCGGTAAGTTATGTTGCACGTTGTTGTAATTTCTTTGTAGGGTTTCTTCGTCTCTGAGTAAGGGCTTTCTATGCCTTCTTTCTGTTGTAGTAGAATGCATGCGTTCGTTGTGGCAAATTTTGTTTGTGATTGTGCTTAAGCTACTAGAAAGTAAATCTTATGGGCTTGTTTGAATGCTTGATTGTGCCTAAAACAGTCTTCTCATCATCTCATCTCAAAGCAAATTTCCAACATACGTTTTGAAATGGCTGAAGAAGAAATTACTGTCAGAAATTTAAGAATGAGTGTCCTCATTTTCTAACTGGAGAAAAAAAGAAGCATGGTTTAGTTTTAGTTTGGAATGCTCATTTCCGCGCTTGGAATGTTCAACTTCGTGCATGTTGTGTCCCTTTTTGGGACAACATATAATGTAAATTGTCGAATAAAATGTCAAACTGATAAAAACCTTATTAACGCCATGCCTTCGGTATGGAGAAAAAAAAATGTTGCACTATGACAACGGAAGCAATGACCTGCACATGAATGTACTGGCATTGACACTCAATATATGTTTTCTACCATCTATGTCTGGTATTGCATGGTTCCATTGTGCAAGAACTCGGAATCTTTCTGCAAGAACTCTGAATCTTTCTCTTGAAGGTCATTCTCCTAGTGTTCATCATCAATGATCCATCTGCCCCATGATGACCTTGGCCCAGTTTGTTCAAACATACCACCACCAAACCCTAATTCCCTAATCCATGAGTGTCAGTTTTAAAACATATGTATCAGGCTATTTGTTGCTACGTTGTAGCTGAAATTTTGAGTAAACGTGTGGATTAATTCAGAAATAATGTGTATCAACTTCAATCATTTTCAACCATCAATCCTCCGAATACTCGTAAAAACTTGTGTTTCACTTTCATACCATAAACTAAAACCCAAACCCAAACCCAAACACGACCATTTATTAAACGTGTCAAAAAACTAAAACCCAAACACAACCCATTCTGGAATGGATCAACTCGACAAGAACCATTGTGAAACAGTTAGCTTAACGTGTCATAATGGATCATCAACCCATTTGACACGATTGACCTGTATTAATCAATTTTGACATGCATAACTTATTATAATTATATATATATGCCACATTTAATAGATAATTAACTTAGAATTTAGAGAAAAAATTAGGATAATAATAATATTAAATAATTATAAACATATGGGTGAGACATGTCATATGGATCAACCAGGTCAACCTTGACACGATTAGCTGTGTAGTGTTTCGTGTCAAACATGTTCAGGAGTGAGGCTAGGAAACTATGTTTTGCAACCAGGATGATGTGACATCGTTAGAGGAGTTTTTTACAACTTTGAGATACACATAAAATCTTTGGAGATTTCATCATTCTTTTCAGATCATGACACGTCATCCTGATTGCAAAACATGGTTGCAAAAACCTGATTTCCTAGCATTTTTGTTAGTTCCTAAACCCAAATACGACCAATTAATTTCATGAGTCAATTCGACACGACATGATTAGCATTCGTATCATATATTTTTTTCCAAACCCAAACCCGCTAACCAGCAAGCTGTGTCGCGTTAGGTCTTAATTGCCACCCCTAATTTCAAATATCAATACACATAGTATATGGATCGATTCTCTCTCATTTCATTTCTTGGGCCTTTTTCTCTAAATGGGCTTCTCCAAATCTCAGTTTTTTTTATTCCTCAAAATTTTATTTCCTCTCTCTCTTTCTTTCGGTCTCGCTTGTCATGAAACTCTAACTCCGAGAGCTCTGTTTCGACTGAAGAGAACAAATCGATTCTCTCTTCAGATCTGAACTCCAATTTCTCAATCAATCAAAAACCCACCCTTCAGATCTATCTCTCTATCAAACCCACTGTTTCAATGGGTATCTTGTTCACTAAAATGTTCTCTTCACTCTTTGGCAACAGAGAAGCTCGGATCCTCGTTCTTGGGCTGGACAATGCTGGGAAAACCACAATTCTATGTATCCTTTTAACTTTTCTGATTTCTAAGTTTTTTTTTAAAATATTTTTGTTCATACTTGTCAAACCCTTAATTTGGTTTCTCTTCAGATCGTCTGCAAATGGGGGAAGTTGTTTCCACAATTCCAAGTGGGTATTGTGTTCTGTTTTGATTGGAGTGATTAATTGGGTCTTTAAATGTTTATTGATCTGTGGGTTTTGTTGTTTTGGTGATTTGCAGCAATTGGTTTTAATGTGGAGACTGTTCAGTACAACAACATCAAGTTTCAAGTCTGGGATCTAGGTATTTTGCTTTTACTTCCTCACACTTTTTGTTAGTCTCATTCCTAATGTTTCATAGCGAGTTGAGGAAACAAGAACAGTTTTGAATAGAGAACGTAGTGGGTGTGTTTTGGAATAGGCTAGTTGTATTTGGTATTGTATATTGAATGGGAGTCGGAGTTTTCGGTTTAATTTTGAGTATTTGGTTAGCTTATATGAACTCGTAGAATCGTTGAAAGCACATTTATTGAAGATCCCATTATGGAACTTGTGTGTTGGTTGAATCCGAAAAACTTGTATACCATAAAGTGTGTGATAGACATAGAATTCCAAGTGGATACATGGCAAGTTTAGATATTTACGTGGTTGAGGAGTCCACTAGATTTTCCGAAAGGGGAAATGGGCATTCTCGCAAGGCAAGAAGAATTAATACGCTAGAACTGAGAAGGTGGCGTCACTTGATTTTTCTATCTCTGAAACTAATTCCTCTTTTCAACTTCCCTTAAATATTCTTTTTACTAGAAGTGAGAAGATAATTAGTGGACAAGGCAGATGTTATCAAGAGACCTAGAACTGAGAAGGTGGCGTCACTTGATTTTTCTATCTCTGAAACTAATTCCTCTTTTCAACTTCCCTTAAATATTCTTTTTACTAGAAGTGAGAAGATAATTAGTGGACAAGGCAGATGTTATCAATAGACCTAGAACTGAGTGGTTAAAGTAGAGATGTGTCTCTGGATTCTGGCCTGGCTAATAGTTTTAGTAATTAGGTGATAAGGATAATGTGTTTTTAAGTTTACTGTGAATTGGACTTAAATAAGATTTGGAACATCAGAAGCGAATGAGTTTGTGGAAGGGCAGAACTTCCAACTAGTCCAAATAAGAAGAGCTTGTTGAATGTCTTATGATAAAGGGTAACAGACTAATCGAGGAATGCAAAGTTTTCATTTTTTTGAAATTACAAAAAGAAAAAGGGCGAAAAAAAATTTATAATTTTCTGAGGGTTTTTTTCCCAAAAATTTCGAGGGTTTTTCGTAAATTTTGGGGCTTTTCATAAATTTCTCTCTGTTTATTTTTTTTGTAAAAATAGAAAAAATAGCTACAAAAATTACATTTTTTGAAAAAATTTGGAGTTTTTCTAATTATCATTTCTTCTAATTATTTATAGATTTTTGAAACCACCCCCTGATTTTCTAATTATCATTTCTTATACTTATACATTGATTTTTGAAATCACTATTTGATTTTCTAATTATATATTGATTTCATTTCTTGTTATTTAGGCTTTATTTAATGTGTTTAATAGATTTATTTACTTGCATTTTTTTTTTTACATATTTCATATACCCTCAAAATTCATCTATATATTTCATATATCTCGAAATTTTTACGTTTTTCTTTACACACCAAAATATTTCTCGAAATATTTCTTTAAATCAGGAGACCAAAATTAACTCGAAAGACGAAATCACAATCCTTGATACTAACATTGTTTAAGTTAATAATAACACATTTAAAGAACCTTAAGGCATCATAACCGATGTCCATTTATGGAAATGAACATGATTTATCAAGTCAAAGGGTCATAAGGCCAAGCATTCAAATGTATGTGATGAAAAGGTGAGCGACTTTTATTACCTCTAAAAGCCTCCTTGAAACTAGATGACCGTGTAAATTTCTAAAAACTTTGGAGTTTCATTTTTCGAAATTTTGAGGGTTTTTTTTCGAAAATTTTTTGGGCATTAATTGATGGGTCCAAGGTTAAAAAAAAATCTTAACTACAAACTTACAAATGATTATTTATGTGATTAATTTTTTGGTGTTATGATGAAAGAAAACATATAGTTATAACTTGTAAATTATAATATATAATCTTATTTTCTTAATATGATGTATGTAAATATATAGTTATAATGTACACTATACTATATTAAATTTCTAAATCGAAATATTTTGGAATGAATAATCATAATTATCGGTAATTTTTCGATAGGAATGCTTTCGGCAAGTTTTGAAATTATTCGGATTGGAATAAGGTATTTTATAGAATCATAGGCATTCCAATTCCTTTCCAAAAAATTTCGTAGTTATTGGAAATCGGAATTTTCAGATTCGGATAGTTTCAAATTTTGATTTTTTTAATAGAAATTTTCGGCTCGGAATTGGTCGGAATGAAAATTTCCTATCCAACTTGCAGCCGTAAGTGGGATGAAGCAAAGGATGTGTGGAGGAGGTTATATATTCTACTAGGCATTGACCCGACTTATTTAATATCTAGTTGGGGATAGGATGGTTAGGCTTTGTAACTTTTTGGGAGCTATCTTTTGCTCTTGGAAGTGAACCTCCCTTCTTCCTTACAGAAAGTTGTAGTCTTACTCAGTTACTGTGGTAGGGTGCTTGTCTGGGCTTAACATGTTCTCGGTGTTAAAGATTGCACCTTTATCGTTGTTTTTATATATTTATTTATGTAAAGGTCTCTTGTATAGTTGATGCAGGTGGAGTTTCTACTTATCTATTTTGAGTATTTCATTTTGCATTGTTGTATTTGCTTTTAGTGTGTGACACGAGTTGATTCCCTAAGTTGTTTATTGTGTGATGATAAGATCTGTAATTAGTCCGAAATAAAGGATAAAAGTTAAACTGTGTTATCGGAATAACTTCAAATATCTTGAGTTTCCTTATTTGGCCAATCTGGGTATGATCTGACAAATGCTATGCTGAAACAGGTGGGCAGACAAGTATCAGGTGTGTTGTCTTTTCATTGATGTATAGCTTCTGCATGTACATTGCACACATGCAACGCTGCGGTTCAGGTTATCAGTTCATAATTTTTTAATATTAGAATCGAGTGAAATTATGACATTTAATTTCATCTCACTTTATTATTTATCTACAATGTCTATAATTGGCTACATTTTTCTATTGATTTAGAATATGAGACATGATTAATTTAATACTCTCGTGTATGTAGCATGATATACGTACAATTTCCTGATTTAAATCTAAAAGTTTTCTTTCTGGTAAGAGGTGCACTTGGACATGAAGTTTTGTGGTAATCATGATATGGTATTAATTATCTATATCACACTTTTCTATTGGTTTTGAGCAAGGTTGAAAAAAATCTTAATCGAGAACCGAAGTGGCCCTTTCACTAGGCATTAGCCGCAAATCTCAATCAATGTATGAGGCGTAATCGTAAGTTCATTAACCATTTGGATCTGGATCAATTGATATTGATTCCGTCCATTGTTGAAACTCCTATGAGGCTTAACCATAAGCCTCACACTAAGGCTGGTTTCAAATCGTAGCCTCACAACATTTTTTTACCTTGGTTTTGATTATGTGGTAGGATGTGTAAGGCAGTACTTATGGGTTCCTGTAATTATTGTTACAAAGGGCTTGGTTATATGATCCGATAAATATGTGCAAGGGAAGTGAACTACCAGAAAATTCGAATGTTTCAAGGTTCATATCACTTTTGTTTCTTCTTGTAAGGAAGTGGAATATATTGTGTATAGTAGTGGTTTCAAACCTCTTGAGGTTTGCCAGATTTGTGAAAGTGGAACAGAGAATTTTCCTTAGCATGGGTAATCTCTTTGTTGAAGTAGACAATTCAAAATTCTCAAGGGTAACTCTTCACATCGTGGTACTATGACCAAGGATGGGAATGAGTATGTGAGTAAATGAGAAATTTTACATGGCTGAAAGACGGGATATAGCTTAAAAATATTTTGATGAGAATAGAAATGTTGTGGTCCTAGACATAGTCATCAAAGATGTTGGCTTGGGGTCACCATGGAGCATACGAGACTTAGACGATCCTTAACATGTGGGCTTTGAGTAGAAACTATATATCTGGGCAGTTAAAAGTGAGTCGATTCAAACAACTAAGATTTTTTCTCTCCTTATACTACATTTTAATGGTTAAGAATAATAACTCATACTAGAGTTATTAAATATACATGTATCACCATATGTTCTAATATAAAACAAACAGCCAGGCACACAACAAACATAGATGATGAGTGGGAATGGAAGTAGAAATTTTTTCTCTGTGAAGTTGATGGCGAGAAGGATCCCTAATGAAGTGCGTGACTTCCCATCCTATATCCTTTATTTTCCTATAGCTTCAAGGGTGTGATATGAGGTGGCTTTTGAGCTTTGTGGGCTCAATGGAATGTATTAGTCTTATCTCACTAATATCTCTTTTATATGAGTGGAATATAGGGAATTTCAATCTCTCTCCCATAGGGAAATGGGTCAGTGGTCTTCTACAAATATAGGAAATTTCAATCTCTTTCTCCCATATGGGAATGGGTGTAGGCTAGGCTGCTCCATACGTTTGCCTTGGTCATCAGGAGAGAAAAACAATGGAACTTTTAACTGTGTTTCTAAAGATGTAAATAGTATTTAGGCTGACACTAAGGTCACTTTGTGGGCGGTCACTCTTGGGGTGTCTTTAGGAAAACACTTTTCTCCTCTTGTATGTTTGATTGGGGTAAATCTTATGGACCTCAAATAATTAATCTCTGATGTATACTTTTGTATTGTCTATATGAATACAGCTTATACAACACTTTTTGTTTTGCCGATAAAAAAAGAGAAGCACCTTGAGTCATTCATTTTCATTTAATGAAATCATTTTGGAAAAAAAAAATCCATTAATTAACGTGTATGTAGCATTACAAGAGGAATTACCTAATATCTTAAACATAACATCAAAAAAAATACACAAAATAGTGAAATACATAGGAGAATGAGAAGAGTAAAGGAGCAACATGCATAGAGAACATGGCATGTGGCCTGGGGAACGAGGGTGGAGAAGAAAGAAATGAAAATAAACGAATAAGCGTAAAACCTACGTCTACTCATGTCACTTTTGGATTCTTCCGCATCTCCTATTCTCTTTTCGTTGTCTTCCTTTTTATTCCTTCTATTTCTTTTAGTCTTCTCTTCATTAGGGCTTGAAAACGAGTTGTGTTTGGGGAGGGAGGGTCAAATGGCTTTTATTTATACAAAAAAAGGATCCTTATGGCCGACTAATTGTGACTCAATGATCCTCTAATTGGTAGAACCGGCTGCTTAATCGAGGATTAAGTTGTTGCGGCTAGTTGACTACCCTGTGCGGATTAATAGCTTGGGTGGATCAGTTTCAGAGATTCCAGCAACTAGTTGGGGGTTAGTTGAGGATTAGTGATGGATTTGAGAGGATAAGGTGGATTTTGAAAAGGCCTATGTGACATAATTTTTCTTCTTTATTATCATGATGAAAAGGATGGGTTTTAGAAACAAATGGTAACACTATTTATCATTGGTAATAGCCTTCGTCAAGTGATACATTTTTTTTTCATCAGGTTCAAATGGAGACCAAACATCTTGAGCGAATAATCTGGCAACACAAGTCAGAAGATAAAGAAGTATCATTATTTTCTTTATGTTATTCCAAGCTTGAATAACCATTTGTACAAAGAAGAATCCCCTATTACATAATGATTTCTTCATATATAGACATTCGATCTATGCAACCATTACTTAGCCCCTTCCATACATGATTAATGATTTCTTCATATATATAGACATTTGATCTATGCAACCATTACTTAGAAATATATTTGTTTGGTTGCTCTTCCTATTTGATAGAAAAGGATCCCATGGTCCTACATTGATCTTACCTAGAATTGCAAATCCTAAATTTTTCTACCATACAAAGGATTGTTGTTTGTTCAAGAAATTCCCACCCGTATATCTATATCTGAGATAAGTAAAAAATTTCGAAACTTTCATGGACATGATAACTTTTAGCAAAAAATTATTGGGGAATCTCAAATTTCTTCTCGAAGTCTTTGAATGTGCTTCGGGGCTCAAAATGAACTGTGCCAAAAGTTGGATGGTGTGTATTGGCGCCAAAAATCAGTTAGTGGGTATTGGTGAGGGATCCATTGCAAATGAAGCCCGCTATGTTTGGATATGAGGTGGGTGCATTGCCTACAACTTATTGGGGCTCCACTTCGGCTACAATCGGATGAGTAAGGAGATGGGGAGTCCGGTGATTGACACCTTGAAAAGATGCTTGCTATTTGAAAGAGTAAACTTCTTTCAAGGGGGGAGACTAACATTCATAAATGGTGTTCTTGTGAACATACCCGTATATTATAGGTCCTTGTACCTATATTTCTTGTTAAAGGGGACTTGCAGAGAGATGGGGGATTCACACAACACCAATCCATAGACACTAACTAGATTTTCCAGTTAAAGTGATGTAATATTGTATGATAATTTCTATCTTGTTGCAAGACAAGAAAGTGAACATGCCCTTGACAATGTTTGCTTCTAAATCATCATAAATTAGACAAACAACTATGTCTTTCACCAAGTCAAAGAACTTGGGATCAATGTTCCTGTCCGTGGCATGAAAATCAGAAAACTGCTTCAGGACAATCATCTCAAGGGCAAAGGTGAAGAATAACAATATCAATTTTTCACATATTTCTATATCTTGGATATCATCATGAAAAAATGGAGGCCAATGTGAGAAATTTTCTTTGGGAGCGCATGGAGATCTGTGAGGCATAGAGAGACTGTGGTGGGTTGGCATAAACTTGTGCGGTTTGGATGGTTTCCATGAATTCTATGCTCTCGTATGAAATTTAGTTTGTACTTCAAAAGAAAACAGTGGCCTAGGGATTAGGCTTTTAAACCATGCTCTTCTTGGGAAATGGCTTTGGTGTTTTGCAAAAGAAAATAAATCCTTATATGGAAGAGGATCATTTTGGCTAGTTGATGGAAGTGCAATTGATTCTCCCTCAAATTTCACTCATCGATTGTTTGGAGAAAGCTCATCCTACTTAGAGGGGGCATGTGTGGGGTGTAGTATCTTTGAGGAATATTGTCCTCATTTACTCTTACATTGTCTGTGGGCCTCAAGAGCGTGGAATTTTGCCTATCCAAGTTTGGTATTCAATGGGTGATGTCGTGGTCTATCATGGAGGTGTGTTTGGTCTAGGATGGGATTCCCTCACCTTAATAGGCGGTGACGACTTGTTTGGAACTAATACCTATGCTAGACTCACTGGAAAGAACGAAAGCAAAATATCTATGAAGGTGTGTTTGGTCTAGGATGGGATTCCCTCACCTTAATAGGCGGTGACGACTTGTTTGGAACTAATACCTATGCTAGACTCACTGGAAAGAACGAAAGCAAAATATCTATGAAGGTGTGATTATTGGTAGCAATAAGCTTTCAATGGTTTGCTTAATTCTTATGTGGCATTAGGCTCATGAGAGGAATGAATAATTTGGGGTCACCTTTGATAGATTTTGGGTTCATTGGGTTCTGGGGATATGTTGCTTGTATGCCATAGCTAGATGATGAGCAAATGCAGTTGTTTAAAACTATGGATGCATGTTTTGCTATTAGGAGGGCTTTTCCATGTAAGTGGTTACTTATTGTTTACATTGCATGCTTTCGTTCTTGACTTCTTTTGTTCTTGTTAACTGAGTTAGCACTTAGCATAATAGCTTTTGTGTTTATTGTCACTATTATTGACCTTAGTGTCGATATTGGTTTCTACTTTCCACATATTTTAGTGATAACCTTGCGTAAAAGAAATGAGGTTACTTGCTTATTCTGTTTTTTCTACAGACCCTACTGGAGATGCTATTTCCCAAACACTCAAGCCATCATCTATGTTGTTGATTCAAGTGACACTGATCGGCTGGCAATAGCTAAAGATGAATTTCATGCCATTTTGGAGGTAAGCTTGTGGGATATTTACTTGGTGTCTGGAAAAGTTTTCGTTTCTACATAATTGATGTGTCGCAGCACCTCAGTAGGCATATCTCTTAGCAGATCTACATCTACTAATAGTATGTCTTATAATCATTCTAATGAACGTGATGCTATAGATGTGACCTAATTTAGGAAATCAATTGGTACAATACAAGTACAAGATCTGAGATTTGTAATATTGTTCAAGGCCAAAAGCATGGCATGAGTTGGTGAAAAATTATTTATTTTAAGGTTCATAGGAGATCATGCAGTTGATATAAAATTTGTCATATTCCCAAGCCTAATATTTATTTAGGTTTAATATTAGGCTTGGGAATATGAGGTATTCCAGGTGTTCATGATCATGTTCTCGATCATCAAATATGGATCCATAATGGTTTTACAAAGTGAGACGACACAAGGTTGTGACTGAAGTATCTGGCAGTTGTGTTCTTTTGTATGTCTGCTGACAGATTTTAAGACTTTTTCCTTGACTGGATTATTACCTTATACCCTCAATTGTGATCTTTTGATCCGACCAATCTTGATTCTGCTGCTAAAAGAGTTGTCTGTGTGTTTTTGAAACACTTTTAATTGAATGCTAAGATAACGTCTATTTCATTTTACTATGTTTCTAGGACGAGCTGCTACTCTGCTTTACCCTGCTCTGAACTCTTGTAAATATTTTTTTCTTAAACGATACCCGGTTGGCCTGTCTCCAATTTAATAACTGATGATAACATGGTCTCCAGTTTTGTCTGCTTTCCTTAATGTATTGTCTACTTCCTAGTAAGTTCCTCGATTCTAGAATGTGCCAATAATAGATTAAGGTAAGCCGATGAACTATTTCAAAAAATCTTATGGGAAAAGTTTGATCTCATTTTGCATCCTGCAAAAGATTGAAGTAAAACATTCTGAAATTTTGACCTTGCACTTAATCCTTTACATGGACACTATAAAATGTGTATCTATCTTACATGAATTGGGGAACTTATTAGTAAAATCCTTCTCTACTACCATGCTTTTGTTTCCATAGGATCTTAAGAGAGCTTGTTTTCCAGATTTCATGGTCATCATAGGAAATTGTAGTTCATTCTTTTGTATCGTTTGACAGGAGGAAGAGTTAAAAGGTGCAGTTGCCCTCATTTTTGCAAACAAACAGGTTAGTTATTACTGGGATTTATTGTTGAATGTCTTTTTTTTTAATTATCTCCACACCAACCTGTGCATTTTAAAGTTTATATTTTGAAGTTGTCTAGTTAATTTCTTGAGCTTGAATGCAGGATCTCCCAGGTGCACTAGACGATGCTGCAATAACGGAATCTCTAGAGTTGCACAAAATTAAATCCCGTCAATGGGCAATTTTCAAAACTTCTGCGATAAAGGGTGAAGGCCTCTTTGAGGGTTTGGACTGGTAAGCTTCCCATAATTTGCTGTAAAATATCTAATCCTAGCTTAGAAAATCTTGATTCTGAAAAATGAAAGTGTTAATTGACAGTTGTTATGAACTATTTAAAAAGCAACTGCATAATACTTCAATTTTAACTTGACTATTAGCACTTGGAGCATCTTATAGCTGCAAAATAATTCTTTCTTTCCCCTTGAAACGTTACCTCTCAGCCATGGATGGACATTTCATGGCTACAACCACCACTTAAGGAGGGAGATTTTGTGGGTGTGGGGTATATTGTGTATAGGGATGGAACAAATCCTACTTCTGAGGCCTCATAGGGTCCGGGTTTTCATTGATAGTAAGTATGGATGCATCCAAGTTGCAAATGCATACACTTCAAGGTCCGGGTTTTCATTGATAGTAAGTATGGATGCATCCAAGTTGCAAATGCATACACTTCAACTTGTCAAGTGTACCCTTCCTCATTTTAAAGTTGAGATATATAGATAAAGTGGATTTAATCCATAAAACTGATCCCGACAACTTATTTAGCTCCAAAAAAAAAACACAAATGGGCATTTAGTCCATGATTTCGAAAAGCCAGGGCTGCAGGGCAGTTGATCCCCTAAAATCTCTGCCTTTCTTCATCTTCCCCAATCCTTCTTCCCCATTTTGAGTTTCACAGCAACCACCTGCAGCCACCCTTCTCCCTTTCTTTATGTACAAGTTGGTCCTTGAACATATTCTTTTGTTTCTTTCTAATTTTATTTGTTTGCAATTGTTTTACTTTACAGCAAAAGCTAATTTTTTAGTGACCATCTGTAGTTAATCTAAACTCTTACTTAACCAAGAAGTTGGAAGGGATGGTAGTCCAGTTTTCAAATCAAATGGCAGCCTTTCCAATCTTGTAATGTTTACTGTAAAATAGGCACTACTAACTACATCCATCTCATACTAATTCTGCATGGTTGCTTCTCTCAGAGGGAAGAAGTTTGTCATATATCAACGACTTCATCAGAAGTTATGTTTTACATAGAAGCAACCTCTTATATTTGCATATATACACATGATAGCATGTGATTTTCTTACAAAATAGAATTATAGTTCAGAAACTACTAGTACTTTCTATTGTTTATCAAATTTTGATCCATGACCAAGTAATCAACTGTAATAAATAGTGCTTCTTGCAATGTCATAACTTTGCTCATCTTTTACCATACAATAAATATATTTTGACATCCCCTTATGTCATTGCAGGTTGAGCAATACTCTCAAATCTGGAGGTGGCTAATTTTTTTTTTTAAGAATTCAGCCGACTATTCTACCAACCAGCAAATCAAAAACTGGGGATGAGCAATAATGCTAACTTCGGTATGATTTCTGGGAAATTTCTTGTATACTGGTTTGGTTAGTGTGAATCATTCAGGACTGAAATTTTCTTTGGGGAAGTAAAACCTGAGACAGTCTCATATAAATTTCTGATTTATACATGTAACTGTGGTTAAATCTTAATGTATGTCTTATTGTCAACCCGTGTTTTCTTGTTCCCTCAGAAGGGTAAGTTTGTTGAAGCAAGTTTTCAATGAAATTACAGAAACATCAATTACTTTCTGCATTCCATGTCAGTTTATATATAGCTAGTCATGGTTGTCTGAAAAGTACCAATCTTATCCTGAATCGATTCATGGACTTGAATGACGACATCTCCCATCCATGATGTATGTATTGCAGATATGTATATATTCATAGTTTGATAAAATACATGGACAGTGAAGGAGTGCAGTTTTTTATGCCAACCTCTGAACAAAATGACACTCTTTCCCGTCTGCATCATTCGTAGATGATGGGAAGAGATAAGAGAGAACTGGACAAGAGCGATGTCCTTCTACAATGTGACTGTTTCGTCTCCAATGAACAACTTGTCCATGTATTTATAAGTTGCTATTGTCCATATGCTCTTGAACGTATCCTTCATGTACTCTCTTGAGTGCGAAAAAAAAGTCTTATCAGAGTGTCGAATAGTGCAAGAAAGATGTTACTCCTCTCATCCTAGTGCTATGTTGATAAATCATTGTCTGTTTGTGAGTATAACACCCGATCGCATTCTGTTTGTAAAGAAAAAATGTAAATATTTCGAGAATACTAAAATATATATAATGAATTTCAAAGATATTATTGAACATATTTAATGAAGCTTGAATACCAAAAAAATGAAGCAAACAAGAAAATTTACATTATAATTAGGAAATCAGGAGGTGATTTAAAAAATTAATATATAAGTGGAAGAAATGATAATTAGAAAATAGGAGGTGGTTTTAAAAATTAATAAATAATTAGAAGAAACGATAACCAGAAGAAGAAAAAAACCCTGAAATTGTTTCGAAAAAATGTAATTTTAATTTTTTTTATTTTTACGAAAAACGAAATTTACGAAAAAAAACTTCAAATTTTTTTGAAAAGAAAACCTCGAAAAAAATGTATTTTTTCTGTCACCCTTTTTCTTTTCGTAATTTAAAAAAAACAATTTTTATCGAGATTTCGCAAAATCTCATTCCTTTGTTGCTAGGGAGATGAGCATATGCTTTGCAAGTTGCACAATAACACTGGACAAGAGCATAAGAGGATATTAGGAATTATTGCACCAAGGAAAAGTATAGCAAGGTGGATGATGAACAGTTATAATTGCATTTCCATGATCGAAAAGCTATATTTAGTTGATCCTTTTCAGGATTGCCTATCATTGTCACCATGATTTCAAGAATGCAAGTTTTTATACATCATGGAAATTCAATATGGAATCATTTAAGTTGTTGGCTGTTTGGTTTTGGCTTCCATCACCATTATTACCAGCTTACCCTTACTAATAATCGTCTAGTGACAATTATCAGTGTGATTTACTTAGTTTTCTCAATAATGTAAAATGAGGGAGGCTAGGAAATTAGGTATTACAATTATGTTTTGTAATCAGAATGATGCGGCATTGATAAAGGAGGGTTTTAACAATCTCGAGATACACATAAACTCTTTGAAGATTTCATCATTATCTTGAGTTCATGCCATGTCATCCTGATTGTCAAAATCTGATTTTCTAATATTTTTGATATAAGATTACTAATTACGATAGCCTTAAGAGATAGTATTTGCATGACAAACAAGTACACTGAATTAATGTTAAAGGTGTATCAGTTGAGTTGGTAAAAGTGTAATAAATTATGTCACACGCCACAAGTTCGAATCCGACCAGAGTCATAGGATGAAGAGAGTTAAGGGTAAAAAAAAAAAAAAAAGAGTAAAGTGGGGCAAATACTTGGACTAGACAGAGCATGGAAACACATGGGCCGGTGCCATGGATAAGATAATACTAAAGTCTTCGATAACGAACTGATTGATACATTTTATTTTATTTTTTATATTTTTTTTCTTTAATGCATTCTGAAATTTCAATTTGATTTTTTGACATTATTGTCGCATTAAAACCTTCCATAAAGAATTATTCTTTGTTATAAGAAAATGATCAAAATTTCCTATCTATTATTCTGGGAATTCTAATTGGCGAGGAAGGGGTGCAACCCTCCATTCCCTCGAGATTTGTGTCTTTGCACATTTTGAGGGAGATGGAGGATTGCACCCCCCTCCCTCGTCTGTTCCCTCCCTCCATTCCCTCGCTCGTTTCCTCACCAATTAGACAAGCCCCTATTATTAATTTTTCATTTTATAAAACTTTAGCTTAACTATTTAAATATAACGAGTAAAACACTTTTGATATTCAACATTCAGGGTTTCTTTTCAGTATCATCTTACAAAAATGCTAGGAAATCAGGTTTTTGCAACAATATTTTATAACCAGAATGACGTATCATGATCTGGAAAGAATGATGAAATCTCCAAAGATTTCATGTGTATCTTGAGGTTGTAAAAAAATCCTCTAACGATTTCACATCATTCTAATTGTAAAACATGTTTATAAAACCTAATTTTCTAGCCTCACTAATCATCTTATTATCCACGGATGGACCCCAAGTCGCAAAAACAGCATACGTGACTTCGAAGTCCATTAATCAAATTCAAACAGTACAATTATGTCCTAAAAAATTCCAGGTCATGCATGATGCACACATCCCTTGCATTGATAAATCGGAAATTCTAAATGGCGAGGAAAGGGGCTAGGGGTGTGATCGCTCATCCCCTCAAGATGCACGCCTTCACAAATTTCAAAGAAAATGAGTGATAACACCCCTTCCCCTCGCCCATTTCCTCGTCGCCTAGAAGGGCACTTGATATATATACCCTCGGAGGAAAATCGATTTTCCTTTGTCCTTCAGATATTGATTGATTATAACTCATCATCTGATTCTTGACATCTCCGAGGGTCGATTTTCTCACTAGGAAAAATATTGTAATGTTGGGCCCCTCCACCGACGTGGGTCTTCTTCATTGATTGTTATGTCAAAGTTAACAATTATTCCATGTCGAAACAAGTACAACATATTTCTTAGGGTAATTTGTATTTGTATGTAGTAATGGCCTATAGTCAAATGATCATGTTTCATGGAAGATCTACATGAAACTTCATTTTACAATTTTTTCAACCTCAATTTCCACCTTATTTTGGTTTAAAACAAAGTTGTTGTATCATCATTTATGGTTATGGATATCAATAATGCCGTATTTTTTAAGTACATCACCACTTACTGAAGGACATCACTAATATGAATATAAAAAAAATCATACATTCTTTCTCCTCTCTCATTCTTTTCTTCAATCTTTTTTTCTTCTCCATCAATCACCACCACCACCCCACCACCGCTTCTCCTTCTTCCCTTCATCACCAGGAGCGGAGCCAAGATTGCAGATATAGGGGGCAAACACTACATAACTATTTACGAAAATACTAAAAAAATTGGGCTTTTACAATCATATTTTGCAATCAGAGTGACATGGTGTGATCGTGAAAAAATGATAGTTAATTCAACCATACAAACAATATACATGACATGATTAATTCAATTGTAGCTGGCTAATTAAGAGTTTCCCTTTTTTACTTGAAGAAAAATAGAAGCAGGCATAGTGGTATAAGATGAGAGTTGGCGAGGAGTAGACCTCTGGCTTTCTTTCTGGCTTTGAGGTAGCAGGACGGTGTAGTCCAAATCCATGGAGTAGTAGCTTGACTGGACAAAATGGATTCAAGTGAATTTTTTGGACAACAATTTTATTTTTGGAATCCTCCTTCCTCTTCTCCTCCTGCTTTATTTGTCTGTCTATCTCCTCTTTTTTGAAACTCACTCCTGAGTCAGAGCCTCCAAGGATAACACTTACACAACCAACCACTTTCTTATGTCTTATTATTCTTGTTTGTCTTCTCAGAAGGGAAATATATGTATGTATAGAGGGAGAGAGTTTTCTCTTTTTGGGCTAGCTGGGTGAAGCATACAAACAACAGCTTAGCTGAATCGACCTACGACCATCGTGTTTTTCCAACAGCCCCAAACCCAAATGATTATTTTTTATTTTGAAAGATTCGAGAAAAAGCAAAGCAGATCAGATCCCAACCCCCCAATTAATCTAATGTGTTAACTAATCCTTTATCACTCTTACCACCACATACTAACTGAGTATGAGCTAAGATAATCCTAATTATTTCTTTTCTTTATTTTTTTAACAAAACAAAAGAAAACCAATGATGATGTAAAATTTCCTCAATCGGTTCCCAACCCAATTAAAATTTTTAATATGAATATGATCACATGGGAAGCAAACCCACAATGTATGGTATATCTCTTATGGTTTCTTTGTTGCTCTCAGCGTGTGTAAGGGGTGAATGGATTAAAATGAGTTGGTAGGAATTAAGAGAGAGGGGGAGAGATAAAAAAAAGAGAAAGAAAGAGAGAGGGTGGGAATTAAAAAATATATATATTAAAAAAAATAGAGAGATTTAGTGGGATTGTGATTGGTGAGGGTGGAGTTTAAAAAATATATATTTGTTATTTTAATTTTTAGTGGAGTTAGAAGTCAAGATTTCATAAAGGAGGGGAATATAAAATTTTAAAGGGGAACAATTTAAAAAATATGAGTAACTTAGGAAAAAAATTTAAAAAGATAAGGGGGGCAATTGCCCCCCATACCTAACATGTAGATCCGCCCATGTTCACCACCACCTCTCCTCCTCCCCTTCACCATCACTACTCCGCCACCATCAACTGTCCTATTCTTCTTCTTTTCTCCTCTTCCATCAATCACCACTGATGCATCCAAAATACAGTCTCCAATAAGTAAAACATGTAAAACAACTATTAAATTTCCAAATACCACCTTTTTGGTAGCCAAATTAAAGGCAATTCGATCCCTAACTCAGTTGTAACATGTTTGTCCGTTCGTTTTCAACGCGTATTTGGGATTTCGTGCAGCCGTCATATCTCGTACGTCATCCTATGAGCAGTCTCTTCGGTTCTCGGCTCTATAAGATTAAGCGTGATTGATTTGTTTATCTATTTACGCCATCTTTGATATTAGGGCTTTTTTTCTCCTTTGTTTTCCTTGCTATTCCATTCCCCAACGATGTCTACTGGTGATATTTTAAGTGGTGAGGCGTTTGCTACTCGTGAAGCTTACTTCTCACCTAAAAAAGCTTCCCATGCAATGTTGGACGATGTTCGTTCTGACTACAATTTTCCATCTGACCTCGAGATCATTCTGCCTAGACAGAACGATAGTCTTTGTTGTCCGAGGTACGAGTATATTGTACTTTATCCGAGCATGCTCTTATTTGACCTTCGATTCCCAGTTCTAGAGTTGTTTGAGTAATCTTGTACCATATGAATGAGGCAGAACGGGTTTTGCTCATTGGATCCCATGCTGAGGAGATCGTTGCTTGCGCTGCTTCTGCTGATGTTAATGATGCTAACATTGATTGGGAAGTGAATTCGGGCAGACATGTTACAGATCTCGATGCTTTTGTTAGCATCAGTGTTGATGGCCCAACTTGTAAGAAGAGGAAGAACTCGTGACTCGATAGCCCGTCAAAGCAATTGTCGATAAATCTCGGTCGTGTTTCGAAAAAGAGACGACTTTCAACTCGTGGTGCTGCTCGGACTATACCTCGCCCAAGCTCTCCTAATAAGGAAGTTGTGAAAAATGATCGTTTATCTCTTCAGGAGGTTGAAGAGATGAATTTGGTGCTGGAGATGAGTGAAAAAGAGAACTTTATCAGACTTCGATATGGGCCTCTGATTATGATTTATTCTGATGGGCCTTGTTTGAGCTTTCTTTGACTTTGAGCTTTGTACATCAGCCCGGTCTTAAGATACTTGATCCTCGTGATAGACAATCTTTGCCACGTGTGTGACTGCAATGACTGTATCTCCTCCTCTTCCTCCTCCTCCTCTTCCCCTCTTCTTATTCTTCTTCTCCATCAATCACCACTGCCACCCCGCCATGCCACCACCACCTCTCCTCCTCCTCCCATTTTTTTTATTCTCCTCCTCATCCCCCTCACCTCTTCTTATTATTCTTCTTATTCTTCTTCTTTTTCTCCTCCTATATCTTCTTCTTCTTATTCTTCTTTTCTCTCTTCTCCCAAACACCACCACCACTATTGGCCGGCCGTGGCAGTGCAAGGTGGTGGTGGGGTTAGCGGGGTGGTGTTGCTCCGATGAAGAGAAAAGAAAAGGTGAGGGTGGGCGGTGTCCTTCAACGATAATGGTGGTGTTATTTAGCAACAACCTAAAACAATTATTGGGGTCCACCAATTGTAGCTCAGTTGGTTGGACATCCACTCTCCTTGTGAGAAGTTGCGGGTTCGAGACTTACAAGTTAAGATTTTGTGAGTTTTCACCTGATTATTATGAGCATATGTGTTTCATCCTTGATAAACCTTTAGGTATTGAATGCAGCTTAGATGAACGAGACTTGAGTGAAGTGAAAGGAAGTCTTCATGCAAGGTGGAGGCGATGGACCGGAGCGAAAGCAAGTTTCAATGCGAGATGGAGGTGATGAGAATATTAAGTGGCAACAATATTGTAGCATTCGGGCTTGATTTGGTTAGCCCTGTAGGATTAATCATGTAGACTTCGAGCATGGATTAATAAATAAAATAAATAAAAATGGTCAATGATCCAATTTAAAATAAATAAATAAAAAAAACTATTTGGATACAAGTCATTGGGAAGTTGAGTTGAAAGCAATCGGTGATTCTAAATGGCGAGGAAACGGGCGAGTGAGGGGAGTGTGACCCTCCATCCCCCTCGAAATATACACCTATGTGAATCTCGAGGGGGATGGCGTTTCCTTGCCGCCTAGAACGACTCAAAAGCAATGCCTCCAACATATTGCCTTTTTGTCATAAATCTCAATACAAATAATGGCTATACTTGTGATATATTTGAAAAAAATTTACTATAAAAGAATTATCATAACATTCTAAGATTTTTTTTTTTTTTCGGGTTGAAATTTTCATTACAATATTACAATGATGTCGTTGAACGTTATTTGCTTGTGCAAAACGAACGGTGTTGTCATAAGCAAAACAGACATGCTGCAAGTCTACATTAATCTTCTGTTTTTGTTCAAAATATAAAAGGTTTAACAACATTTTGCTTAAACTTATAGGAAGGTTCTCCAAAGGTGAGCAAACTTATTGCACTATCCGGGAAAGTATATGATATTCGTAAGACGTATAATATGTAATAGTTGTATCTTGATGGCGAATATAAGAGTGATTCTACACAGCGAGAAAATGGGCGAGGGGAGTGAGGTGGCGGGAGTGAGAACCGTTCATCTCGCTCGAGATGCATGTGCAAAAAGTCAACACACACATCTCAAGTGTGATAAACGACTCCCACCCCCGCCACCTCACTTCCCTCGCTCATTTCGTCGACACTTAGAATTTCTGCAAATATAATATGAGAAGGTTCTGAAAGGTGACCAACCATGTATTTTTTTGGGCAAAATAACTTAATAATTGGAAGACTTATTTACGTGACAAGACACCTCATACCTCATTAGGTGTTATACGACGTCTGTATCTCGGACAACATATATAAATAATTCAATACAATATAGTTTTCCACGTGCACAGTCAAGATGCATGTCATACACACACCATATCAGATTATTTTAGTCGACAAACGACACTATCTCTAAAACTCAATTATTTTTAGGTGATAAACTTAGCAAAATACATCAAAGTGTGAGCTTACGTCATGGATCATTATATAAAACGTTTCATGCACCGTTCCATGCATCTTTCATACATGCATCAATCCATGCATTCATGGCAATACAAATTTTTTTTTTTATCATTTATTAACAAAAAAATTTCTACGAATTTAAATTTCTTTATTAATAAGGTATCATTATCAACGAAATTTTTTTTTATTGAAAAAAACATAAATTTGTTATTTTTTTCCAACAAAATATATTTTGTGAAAAAATTTTCTTGTTAAATAGGTGGCGGGGAGCATTCCTTACAAATTTCAATTCCTGCCGAATTGATTTAACAGTGAAATATTTTTTATGACCACAAAATATTAGTTCCTTGGTAATTATGTCATCATCTGGAATTAAATATTTTGTTGCTAAAGAAGACTAATTTTAACAACAAATTATTTTTCTTGTTAATTGAATATAAACACCTATTAATCTCTTTTTAATAAGAAAATATGTTTTCCTAGAGAATATTCATATTATTAGTAATGATTCGGTTCGTTGATAATGATTAACAATTTTTTCCATTAGTTTTTTTTTCTTGTTAAAGCTCGTTTATTAATTTATAGCAACAAAGAAATATTTCATTGAAAATTGTTATACTATTGGCAACATTTTTTATTTTGTTGGAAACAATATCTTTTTTAATGAAATCTCTGTAGCAATGAAATAAGATTTTGTTGGTAATTATAACCTTTTTGGCAACAAATTATTTTCTAGGTAAAAAGTGATAATTACTTTCATGAAAATTTATTATTTGTTAAAGCTCACTAACTATTTTATAGCGACAAATAATTATTTTGTTGGAAATTAGTATACTCATTACAATAATATGTTATTTACTAACAAATTTTATATTTTTTGTTAATATGTTACTATTTCTAACATAAATAAATTTCATTGGAAAAATCATAAAGTTGTCACTTTTTGTAACAAAATCTATTTTGTTGGCAACTTTTCTTTGTTAAAAAGGTGGCGATATCGGTAAACATTTCTTCCAAAACCAATTTTCCACCAACATTATTTAGCTACAAATTTTTTTCTATGTCAATGAAATTTTAGTTTGTTAGTAATTATGACGTCATTTACAATAAATTATTTCATTGCTAATAAAGATTAATATTATTGACAAACATTTTCTTGGTAATTGCACTATAACACTTGTTCGCGTCTCTTAAATAATGAAACTAAATTTTCTCTAGTTAATTATCATGTTATTGCAACGATTTATTTAGTTACTTATAATGATTTTTTCATGAAGTTTATTTATATTTAAAGTTCTTAACTTCTTTACAGTGGAAAAATATTAGTTCGTTGAAATTTTTATTAGTAGCAATGATATTATGTCATCTGAAAAATTGTATTGTAAATTATAATATTACGGGTAACAATTTATTTCGTTGCTGAATATTTATAAAATTTTCATGAATTTTTTTTTCTTATTAAGACTCATTTTCTTATTTACAACAATTTAATTTTATTTCATTGGGGAGATAACTAGGGGTGGGCACGGGGCGGGATGGGACGAGATATACCCATCCCTATCCCATCCCGTTCATACGGGATCGGGACGGGATGGGATGGAAAAAACCCCATTCCGACCTCGTCCCATCCCAAACGAGTTCGGGACGGGACGGGATCAGCATGCTAATCTTCTTCAATCTGAACTTGTAGCTCTTGTTCTGAACCAGAACATGGTTTGTGATGAGTGTATTTGCTTCCCGGCTATTTGGTTTTATCTAAAATTTGAACCTTTTACACAATTCATGTGATTGCTCTTGAAAAATCTCCAATTCATATGGTAATGATCCATGTCTTTAAGTTACTCTGTCATTACCCACAGTTTTACATGCAGTTTGGATATTATTTAAGTAGCTGGTTTAGTTATTCAGACATGCTAAAGTTTATAACTTGTTTGAACAATCCCCATATGCAATCTCTTAGTTTGGTGCGAGACTGCTTTATGGCTCAAAGGCTCTGTTCATCTTTATGATTATTTCTGCTTCATGTTGCATTACTAAAATTTTTGTAATCCCTATATCACATTTTTGAATATATGTAATTCATATTCTCTGAATCCTAAGAGGAGCCATTTGGATGAAATCATGCATGCCCATTATTCTTTTATATAATTTCTGTTGTACTCAGATTCATATAATGCACAAAATTCAGTAGAGACCTGGATCAATGCCATTGCCTTAGTCTGCCCTTGACATACAATCATACATCTGTGGTTCTCATGAGAATGTATTCCTTGCATAGGAGTAACACGTTTGTCTGAATGAGATGAGAAAAAGGCCTTCACCATGTATTCCTTGCATAGGAGCAAATTTGATAAGTTTTAAAATAAATAATTAAATAAAAATATTAATAATTAATATTAATAAATCAGTTCGGGACGGGACGGGATTGGCGGGATTGAAAATCTTCATCCCATCCCATCCCATTCTAGATCGGGACGGGATGGGATCGGGATGAAAATTTTCAATCCCATTAAAACCCGGAAAAATCGGGACGGGACGGGATCGGGACGAAAACGGGATCGCGGGATGGGATGCCCACCCCTAGAGATAACCAATTTCAATAACATATCTAGCAATTAATTGTTATTATTATTTTGTTGCTAATTATAATGGTGTTATTGTGAAATTTTTATTGCTAAAAGTATTAAATATTTTATATAAAACTTATAGTCATGAAAATATTTAGTCCTAATTTATAGTAACAAAATATTATTTATTGGTCCATATTATATACGTAGCAAATATTTTTTATTGCAAAAGAAGAGTAATTTGATTTAGTAAGTTATAAAGTTGTTTCACACAACATGATAATTCAAATAGCTCAACTAATAAATATTGCAATAAATTTTACTATAGGTTAGGAATTCGATTCTCAATAACAATTTTTTTTTGCAACAAAATTTTGATTTTTGTCAAGGAATAATTGTTGTAGTGTAGGCATGCATCTAGCATGTGTCAATGCACTCTGAGGCATGCATGTATGCAGTAAGCGCTTGCCAAGTGCTCTAGACGAGCCATGGGTGCATAGCCAAGCTGTGGGTGTTATCGGAATCTCCACCATCTTTGTTCATATATATTTTTTATATTTCTTTTCATCTATTGCATCGAAAATAAGGGTCTCGGTTGTGTGGGGGAATTTGATTAAATGTGTTGAGAGTTGAAGATATTTTGTTTAGAGAAGATGAGAAGAAGGGAAGATTTAATTGATGCAACATAGGGCTGATCGGGATGAACAGTGGTTGCGTCTTCAACCCGATTTTCAGATTTCCTATTTTATTCTTTCAAATTTTTACTTTTGCCAATCAAAACCAGTCTCTCTCAACCATTGATCAATTATACCAAAGTCTTTAACATAATTTATTTGAAAACCCAGCAATTGTCTATAAACTATAAATATATTGTTACATTTAACTTTTGAATTCCCATTTTGCAATCCATATTTCTTACTTTTTACAATCAAAACTAGGCCCTATAAAAGATTGATTAGAACATCTAATTTATTGGCAAAATTTTTTATTTTGTTGGAAACAATATCTTTTTTAATGAAATATCTGTAGCAATTTGGTAATTATAACCTTATTGGTAACAAATTATTTTCATATATACGATCATATGTATGTATCATTTCATATAAGTACTAGTAAAACTAATACAATTATTTATATTTGAAAATTAAAGAATAACATCAATGTGAAATAAATAAAATGTTTTATTTTCTGCTGGTCCCGTTCCGTCTCGAACTCATTTGGGATGGGACGAGATCAGGATGAGATTTATCCCATCTCGATCCTAAACGAACGGGATGGAATACGGATGAGGTCCATCCCGTCCTGTGCCCACCCATACTTTTTACAATTAAAACTAGTCATTCTCAAACATCGATTAATTATACCAAAGTTCCTAATACAATTTATTTGAAGCCCACATTTATCTATAAACTATAAATATGCCACTTATATTAGTAAGAGTATAATCTTGGTCACACTATTTTACTCTGTAATATTCTTTAACATTTTTAATTAATTAAATGATAAATTTATTTTGAGAAATTTTTTTATTAAATCAAATTAATAATTTTACTTCTTATTGAATTTTAAAATAAAATAAAAAATATTGAATACAGGTGTACATAGAACGCGTCTATACCCTAACAACTTAATAATTGAAAGAGTAATTTATATGACAAGATACGACATACTTCATTTGATGTTATACTTCAAGATGTATCTTACACGCTTCACATCAGATTATATTTTAGATGAACACCTAAAACAAAAACACATAAAATGTGGGCCCACATCGACACTGACAACAACAGTTACTTATCTCAGATCCCTCATTTTTTTAATAATTATTTAGTTGGCTATGTCCCCTCCACGTGTCCTCCGCGTACTCGTCAACATCTTGATTTCCCCTCTCGTGAAGATAGACTCAAACAAATTATTTCACAAACTAAAACCAAAACCTCCTCTCTTCAACAACAACAAATACTGTTTCTCATTTCACATTTCAGTAAGCAAACTGATAGATAAGAAGAAAAACATAAACACCAACAAGAACAAGAAAAGATAAATGACAATTGAAGAGAGCAAGAAGGTCTTCGCAGCAGGGTGGAACCTCTCCGCGAAGCTTTGCGACTCATGCAAATCAGCTGCGTCGCTTGTTTTTTGTCGAGCGGACGCAGCTTTTCTTTGCGTCTCTTGTGACGCAAAGATACACGGAACAACTACCACGCTCGTATCATCTAAACACGAGCGTGTATTGATGTGTGAGGTTTGCGAGCAAGCGCCCGCCAGCGTTACTTGCAAGGCGGACGCTGCAGCTTTATGTGTCACTTGTGACCATGACATCCATTCTGCCAATCCGCTGGCTCGTCGTCATGAACGCTTCCCTGTCGTTCCATTTTATGAATCAGCTGCTTCCGCTTTTAAGTCTAAAGCTGTTAACTTCCTCGTTCCTAATGGACTCAATGACAATCACAGCCACCACTTTGGAGAAGAAGAAGATGATGAGGTTACTTGCCGTGAAGAAGCTGAAGCGGCTTCTTGGTTATTGCCAAATCCAAATCCTAACCCTAACCCTAGTAAACTAATTGAAGAAAACCCTGATTTGAAATCCGGTGGCGGAGGAGGAGGAGGAGGAGGAGCTGATTTCTTCTTCTCCGATGTTGATCCGTATCTTGATCTTGATTATGCCTCAAGGTTTCAAAACGGGTCAGGCACGGACAGTGTCGTGCCGGTTCAACCCGATCCACATCCTACAGCTCTTCTTCCCAACCCGTCTTCGTTCGATCTGGACTTCTCCAAGCCTTCTTCGTACAGTTACACTGCCTCTCTAAGCCAAAGCGTATGTTTTACATAATTACATTCTTACCCTTTACATTCTGAATAATTACGATCATGCCACTGACTACTCTGTTCTGTTCTTTGATCAATTTCAGGTGTCTTCATCATCAATGGAAGTAGGAGTAGTGCCGGATTCTACAGACATAACCAATCAGTTTATGACAAATGGCGATGGCGGTGTCGATGCATCGGGTGGAGGAGTTACAGCGAGTCAACCGGCAACTCAGCTCACCGGTTTGGATCGGGAGGCGAGGGTGTTGAGATATAAGGAGAAGAGGAAGAACAGAAAATTCGAAAAGACAATTCGATATGCTTCGCGAAAAGCTTATGCTGAAACTAGGCCAAGGATCAAAGGGAGGTTCGCGAAAAGAACTGAGATAGAGACTGAGGTTGATCGGCTATATTCATCGACAGCTGCCGGGTATGGTGTAGTTCCGTCGTTTTGATGAACAATGTTTTAGATCATAATTAATTACTGTTCTTTTGTTTCTGTAATCTGTATATTAATTGTAGTAGAAGATGTGATCTCGAAGACGTTATCGATGAATCTCAACCGTTGATTCATAATTTAAACTATGGAAAAACCCTATTATCTTTTTTTTTTTTGGAGGCTTAGTAATGTAATGTTGTAACTTTAGTTTTTTTTAATTTTGGTGAATCTGTTTCTGAATCAGTATTGGCTCTTTGGACACTTTTTGGGGGAATTTTGTATTTTTTATAGTTTTTTGTTTTGGTGTTGAGTCAGAAGTCTGAGAGGATTGGATTTGATGACATTGTTGCTTTTGTCATTTATTTGTTAAAGAATCAAGAATCTGTATTCCAATAATTATTCAGGTTTTTCAATATTTTGGATGGCACGACAACTCAACGGCTAGAACGGGACGGATGGTACCATTAAATTATGGATTCAAATTCAGATTGCGGCATTTTTATGAGTTCTGAGATTCTATAAAAATCGTGTTTGTGTTGGAAATGGAAGATATCTTGCGAGTGAATCAACTTACAGTGATGTTAATAAATCACCATGGTAAAAGCGAGTAACATCTTGAGTTCGACTTGTTGATCACCTTCTACTTTCTTTGAAAGAATTCCCAGATTGAAATGAACCTAATTACAGATGGCATGGTTGCTCCATGTGTGTCACTCTCAACTAGTAAGTACCATGTAGAACCCAGTAACTTGAAGGCTGGTACTAGTTGTAGACTCCTAAATATAGCAGCAATTCTAAATGTCGAGGAAATCAGCGAGGGGGGACCGTCCATACCTCCGGGAAGCATGCTGTCTGATTTTATGCACACATCCCGAAAGGATAGACAGTCCCCTTCGCTGATTTTCTCGACAGCTAGCCTGACTCTAAATATAGATAAGACTGGTAGCTTGTTTATTGTTTGATTAAACTTCAAGAGAAATATGAGAACTTTGATAATATGTTTCATAAATGCGTAATTAATTTTCATATGATCAAATATTTATTGCGATTGTAAGATGTGTTTATCATAATGGTATGATTTAATCTTCCTGCCTAACGGCATCTCCAAAAGGGAATAAGCCATTGTTCAATGCGATTGCAACATGTTTTTGTCAAGATAGTATGAACTAATCTTCCTGCCTAACAGCATCTCCAAAAGGGAATATAAGCCATTATTCAATGCGCATCATTTTCTAATGACTCAAGTGATTAATGCCTTGGAAGGACCACAACTTGGCAGAATGCGTGTTTTAAGGGTTTTTAAGGATCCCACGACTTATCAATTGGGAACCTATAAATCAACACCCATTAAAAAGTAATCATGTCACAGGTGAGATTCAAAGCTAGGACGTGAGAGACAAACTCATACAATCCTAACCATTAGGTCATAACACCATTGGCTAACTTTTTTTTTTTTTGAAAGACAAGTAGGGTTTTTATAGGATCCCAAAACCCATAAAAATGCCACAAGCTGGGTTTGAACCATGACCTAGTGATACCGTTCGCCAAATTCTAACCGTTGAACTGTCATGTCATTGGCCCATTGGCTAACTTCATGATTCAAGACAGTTGGTCAGTGACATTTGAACTCTAGTGGGATTTTCTTGTGAAAGTTTCTCATCTTTTTTGTTACAGTTTCACCTACAAAGTTCGACAGAGTTATCTACAGGGGGAAAAAACGCGTGGGCTTTATAATCTTTTTTTGGGGAGACATTATAAAGTCGTAAATTACCATCTTTCTTGTGATGATCCAAACCTTTAATGAGAAAAAAGTGTCTGCCATATGGTCACAAGTTAGAACAGACCCCTTTTACCTTCATCATCTTCAATTCTCACATTTTCATAATTTTTACATTTTGTTAAGTATTGAACATCACAATTTAGTATAAAAAAAAAATTCGTCGGAAACATGCAAAATATTAGTAAAAATACACAAGCCCATATGATCCTGGTTGAGAAGAGCGCCTTCTCAATAACACGCTAAAACGAGAAATGCATTGTCGCCGTCAAGGATTGTGATTTCATTTTTGAGGTGATTTTGATTTCCTAATTTTAAGAAATATTTCGGTGTGTAAAGAAAAAAGGTAAAAATTTTGAGAATATATTAAATATATATACAATGAATTTCGAGGGTATATTAAATATGTGAAAAAAATACAATGTGAATAAATAAATGTAAGAAATTCATTAAATGAAACCCAAATATCTATAATTAGAAAATCATGAGGTAGTTTCAAAAATCAATATATAAGTAGAAGAAGTGATAAGTAAAAAATTAGGAGGTGATTTAAAAAATTAATAATAATTTAAAAATAATAATTAAAAAAAGTCAAAATTTAGAAAAAAACGAAATAAAGAAAACCCAAAATTTAGCAAAACCCTCCGAAAAATGTAATTTTGTCTTTCACCCTTTTTTTTTGTAATTTAAAAAAAATGAAAATTTCTTTAAAATTTCTTGTAATTTTGCAAAGTCGTAATCCTTGGTCACTGTAACAATGCAATGCCCTCTCAGAATGCGCTTTACCTATGCTTTCAATTTTTGGATGTTCATTGTATGGGATAGCTACAATGTCAATGTCGACGATGCAATACATCCAAAACAAAATAGCAATTTTGACAAAATGTGACATGTTACTATTTTTCATAGAATGCTAAAATAACGTAAATACGTTTTTTTTTTGTTTATTTATTTATTTTTTGATAATAGGTGGAAGCAGATGTGCATGCAGAACTTTTCTAGAGAGCCAAGCCCAATATCATCCATCATCCTAAAGATGTTCATAATGGTCCAATCGAACACAATCACATGGACAGAGAAACCCCCTTGTTGCTGTCATGGCTCTAAGAGCCTAGCTCTCTAGATTTTTTGGTGCATGTTAGTAGCTAGGGTTGAAAACGACGGCTCGATTTTTCATCTAAATCGTGAACCGAATCGACTTAGGTCAGTTTTAAAATTTTCAAACCGAAATCGAATTGACCATTAACAAAACCGATTCGAAACCGAACCAATTTTAATTTATGCAAACCGTAACCGAACCGACTAAAATCGAATCAAAACTGAACCGATCAACTATTTTAAACATATTGTATTATTTATATATAAAATATATATTATTTATTATATATATTCGGTTGGTTCGATTTAGTCGGTTAAAATCACATAGAAACCAAAAATCGAACCAACCACGTCAGTTTTGAATTTTTTAAAACCGAACCCGATTCAAACCGAATTTAAACTAAATCGATTGGTTCGATTTAAATCGGTTCGATTGATTTGGTCGGTTTTTTTGTTCAGCCCTATTAGTAGCAATCTAGAATTTTTCTAGAGAGCCATACCAGACAAGTCAAGCCTGCACCAGGTCAAGCCCAATACCGTTCATCATCCTAAAGATGCACATCTCAAGGTTGATGGACAATATTGGGCTAGCTGCGTGGCACTCTCAAGAAAAGTTGAGCAATCTATGTCAAAGTGTTTATTAGTGCAAAAAAAAAAGACCTTCTCATCTTCTTCTTCACCTTCACCTTCACCTTCACGTGCCAGATGAGCCCTACACACTGTCTCTTTCAAGTTACTTTCAGAGTCCATGCCTCCATGTGGTCCATTTCCCTAATCCACTATCATCTCACACAAGAAGAACAAGACTCAACTCATTTTCCTAAAGGAGACTAGGAGAGTCTAAAGTCTTTACTTATTTGTATTACCAATTTGAGAGTAGGAACAAAACTAGTAAAAAAGAGCAATGTAGGCGTAATTTATTTTTCCGAGTTGAGTTTTTCCCAACCCAGCATCCGGAAAAAAGGTACATTGTAACCATGAAAGAGTATTGCATGTTCAGAAATGTTTATTTTATCTTACATTCCAATGTTGGAGCACATCTCTTCTTCTCAATCTCAAATGGATACACTGGAAAACAATGGAATGATGTTAGGTTTAAGAGAGCATTCCATTAGTAATGTCCTAATGGAAATTGAATGTAATTGATAAAGTTTTGTACTTGTAAATCACCTCTACCAAAAATCAGCTAATGCTAAAGCTCATCAAAGTGGGCACTGAGAATGAACGGTATAGCGTCTAGTCTTGTTTCCATTGAAGTCAAAGATGGATTGTTGGGATTTAATTCGCATAGTTATTCAGCTGCTGCTGTCAATATTCATTCATGGTAATCCAAACGTTCACGCGAGATGAGCCTGGAAAACTCCTGTCTCCTAAAAACAAATAATTCCAGATAGATCGCGACTCATATTCACAAGATTCAAGCTCATGACTAGGCTAAAACTGTTACTGGTATTATTTCCCTTCTGATATTATGCACAATAACTAGGTATGAACAAAAAATAAATTAAGATAATAAAGCTACAAAAATCAAAGCATATTCTAAACCTCTGAACATGTAGCAGCCAATAACATGTATCACTACAAAAATCATGCTTTAACTCACAGATGTAGTGATAAGAATCAACACAACATGTAGCATGACCCTGTTTTGACCATCCCTTCATGTACAGCCATAACTAAGGTAGGCAATCCGCAGTATGGCGTGAAAAGGTGCTTCGACTACCCATCCTGCCACTTGCTTCTTCATTTGAATGCAATGTTGTTGTAGAAGGCGCCTGAACTCTTTAAATCTCTCTGTTGAGAGCCTCTTCGATCTTGTTGTAGAATAATTCTGATTGTAAACCCACAGGCATACGGCTTAAACTTTAAACCAGTCTGAGACGCCAATTTCAAGGGCTCACCAATTATTGTTCTGCATTGCACTCAAACTACATTAGCTCTTAGCTGAAATGCATAAACCATAGAGATGAACTGAAATTGTTCAGTGAGTCAATTTCATTTTTTTAAAGTGACCGTAAAATCCAGAGAACTAATAAGATTAAGCTTCAGTAAATCTGTTAAATGAAAGAAGATAAATGGACCAGTTATGTTTGGTTTCAAAGAAAATTTTTGAAACGGGAGAAGGAGAAAGAAGGAAGAATTTGATGTTGAAGATGACCTTCAGGTTTTCTCTCAAAACTATGGAAATAATTTTTCCACATGGGAGCCAACCTCGTGATTTTCATGTAATTGTGTCTCTCAAATGAAAACACAGCCTATGAGAAACTAAAACATTTATTCGCCCCACTTATTTATCAGCCACTCAAAAAGTTGATACCGGACTTCAAGATCCGTATAAGATTAGACTGCAAAACTGGAAATATTTAAACTGGCATTTGTTAGAACACAACATTTACCAAATTCATAACTGCCATATACCGACCAGAGAATAAATACACTCACCTAAGTTGGACTGGAGACAGGACACTGTTCAATTTTATAAGTAACCACTAAATACTAAACACATTGAAAAGAAAGCAAATGAGAAAGAGAGGAAGCCAAACCTGAAAATTGAGATGGGCGTTGACAACTGCTTCACTACAGATGGAGCAGCTTCGCAAGAATATAACAGGCTGCATCCAATTATCAACGCTGTGAATACAGGTATAACAATATGACTTGATGGAGATGAACAAAAAGACAAGAACAAGAAAAGAAAATTAATAATTAATAAGAGGGAAAAAAGATTTTCCGTAAAAAGTAGACTTCGATTACGTTACTGACATTCTCATGGGAGGATATATGTTGCAGAGAGAATACTATTTTGGTTTCCTAGTTCGCAATAGTTGCATACTTTCACAATTGGTTTGAAAAGGCACCTTGTAGATGAATATTTTATGTTCAAAATTAGTTTCACAAACCTTTTAAGTGAGATTAGTTTAGTGGCCTTGGGTAGAGACCAGTTTCGCCTCAAATTTCTCGACACCTGAGAGAAAATTAATTAACACATATCAGCATTGATGGATACATGAAGTAGAGCACTAACGAAAGTGAGAATCAAAAGATCCATCTCCATAAAAATCAAAACATGTTGCTATTTACTAAGAATAGTACTAACTAATCTCCCTGCACTTACATCCAATATCTATAATTTCACACCTCTTCTGATGGCAAAAACTGGCAACCCTAAGAACTCTTGTAGGCCTTCTACTTTGCCTTACACATAGCTCACTAAGAACTCTTGATGCCTGGTCACCTAGGTTGGGGTTTTGGGCAGCATCCTAAAAGCGAAACAGAAAAAAGCTTTCCTAAAGAGTAGGTTTTCATTGTTTGGTTTAGAATTGTTTAGCTTATATATCGAGTATGTAAATTTAGGCATCCATGAATTAAGAGCTTGTTGAGTAAATTGCACAATAACCATGGCTTCCGGTGGAAATGGGAACTATAAAACTTCAACTGGAGTTAGCTTCTGTGAACCATAGCATCCTGAGATATCATACATTAATAGTTTGAAATGTTAATTGAAACAGAAATCAGGTACCTGATCTTCATTAGGGAGGGAGTTGGTGAGAAAACAAACGACGAGTGAGTCACGACTGATAGACTCTTTCATTTATTTATTTGTTTATTTCTTTTTCTTTTTCTTTTTTGCTCACCTCCAAACTTTTATGTCATTTCCATGTTATATTGCATTTTTGCTTTTATTGATAAGATGAATAAACTATTTTTAGTAATTAAAAAAATAAGTGTTACTCCATATTTTGTATTGTCAATTTAGTAGCGGGGACATGTGTTAATAGAAAATTGAAATGTTCACGATCAAAAGACTCGAAAGAATTGATGGAGCAGACCGATGCACATCAAAGCCTTCCGATACAAATATCAGGTATATTACACATGTCAATAAGGCTTAATGGAAACTTAAGAATTTAATAAGAAATATTTTTGGTATTTAATAAAATAATTTTAATGATTATTTTGTTAGTGTCTTTGCAGATTGTATTTTTAGTTACAAAAAGGAATTTTTGAATTTCTAAAATTGCTCTAATCATGTTTTGCATTTTATAGATACAAGTCTCTTGAAAAAAAACATAGATATTTCTCCTGTTTGAAAGTTGATTAGTGAAATACAGTTTTCCATGGTCAGAGAAAGCCTTTAAAGAAGAAGAAAAGATCTTAAACGTTTTATATCTTCCTTCTTCAAAGGTGTTTTGATCAAGCCTTTCAATATACAAACTCTAGAACTTGTTCATCTTACTTCTGTGGATTCCAAAGTGTTTGCTTTGGTAGATTTCAGATTGTGCTAAAGAATCAAATTCCATACAAACATCAAAAGTTTTGAATCAAATTCTTATCAGATTGTGCTAAAGAATCGTGGATGCTTTGATATATATCCATGTCTGCATCACTGCTTTGCAATGTATCCACATTTGACTTGCTACCCAAGCTTGTGTAAACATCACATCTTTTCTTGATAACAATACTAGACATCAACATCAAAGTACCTCTAAGTTAACTCACTTCCTCACTTGACCTTTAACTTACTTATGGCGATTATATATGACCAGGGCCGGCCTGAGACTTTAGGGGCTCAATAAGGGCTGCTCGCCAACAACTTAGAAAAAAAGAAGAAATTTTTTTTCTAAGTGTAGGGGAGTGAGGACAAGTACCACACTATATACAACTATACCCAAACAATTAACAACTGAAAGCCACAAATTAATCATGCTAAAATGTGGGAGCCTCTGGTTATACATAGTATCAAACATTTAGGGGCCTTAAATGTTAAATTTTTTCGGGCGCCCGATTCACCGAATGATTTCTATCGGTTCAGGGTCGGGCATGTATATGACTAGTATACCTAAATCAAGACATCAAAACCACCTAGTTTATCTATGCTAAATCTTAGGACCCTAGCAATTCCGCCACATTGAACAAAGCCTTAACAATTTTTATTTTTTTTTGTGAAAGTGAGCAGAGCTTGAAGGATCTCCAAACGTTGATATTAATAAAAAATGATGAATCAAATACAACCGTTCATTTGTTTGCTCATTACATCATCAATAGAAACCGAAAGTATTTTCAAATCCTCAACAAAAAAAAACTAATCATATCAAGCTCCACGGTCTCACAAGTTGGGAATTTTTTTTTTTACTTTCTCATAGGCACCAATCAATTGTTTAATCATCCTTATGACATGATTTATACCTAACAGGATGCTCAAGATGTAAGAGAAGTCAATGTAGATATCCGGAGAGTACTAGAACTTGAAAGTAAACTCATTGAATACTAGCTCTAATCTAGCATACATACAAGAATCTGAAAGACATTTGCATCTTATATTAATTGTCTTCATCGAATTTAAAAGTTATATTTTACCTAGGATTAGATGTAAGTGATCCATGGTACATGTACTTGGGATTGGCCTTCCTCTATCTATTTGATCTACGAATGTTTGATTGTACATTTGTTACTCGTAAGCCTTAACGAACCTAATCAGTGAACCCTTTTGATCAAGCCTTTAGTTTCCCACTCTTTTCTTAGATTCTAGTCTAGTTGTCTCATAAGCTGACTCTTAGGTCATATCAACTACGCTAATATAGCACTTCCACAAAATAGTAGTTCATACACCACAAAGTAGTAGTTCATATACCAGTTAAGTACGCCATGGTCTTCAAAGAAATTCCTTATAAGTTTATAATTGTGTATAAAAGCCAAGTAAACTCGATACTTAAACTAGATCTTGGTTTTTCTAAATCACACATATATTTCCATCTACTACAATCCCTTAGAACAACTAAATCCTGAATAAGATTGGATTACAATAAATGGCAAAAAAAAATTTCCACCCTCCAAATAACTCTTGACTACGAATTCGAGAAGTAGCAGTACAACAAATGGAATAAAAAAGTGCAATTTTGTATCATCGTGCCAGTCTTCTCCTCTATAAGTCCTTTCCTTGAACTATACCGTATCCGGCTATGCAATAACATTTATTGGAAAATGAGTTTGCAAACACCACTTGCACCATAAAAAACTAATCATCAATTGGATAAATGCTAGTCTCTATAAACCAACTCTGTATTTTTTGCAATATATGTGTCATGATGATGATATGTGCTTTGATGATGATGATGATATGTGTCATGATACAACAAATGGACCTTTGAGTCTTAACAATCATTTTGTTTCGTTTTTTTGGTCCAGATGTCAATGATAAATTGTTAGATTAGCTAAAGGATTATTCCTAGCACCACGAATGAAATAAAATAACTTTTGGTAATTAGGACAATCATCCATCTAATCCAAATAGACAAAGCTACAACCTAATAGCTAATATATCATTATAATCTAGAAAAAGAAAAGGTAAAATAGAGAAAATGAAATGAAATTGAGCACTAGAAACACTAAGGTAGTATCCATCATCAGTTTTTTTTTTTGGAAGATATAGTTCTCTTTCCAAATCCCCAAAGGCAAATTTCCATTTTCTATTGCCATATTGGCATTCTCTTAATTAGTTCATCTTAATCTACACATTTGTAAATGATACAACATGAAGAAAATTGAGATCAATTTCCTTCTACAATATATTTGGTTCTTTGGTGCTTTATTTGATATTTTGCAATTTAGTTAGAAGAACAGAGTGGAAAAGAAAACAGAGCAAGAATTGAAGAAAATAATACAAATGGAAAAGATACCTGGGAGAGAGAGGATAACCCATTAGCCATTATTTTGAGAAGCTCCACTAGGACCCTAAAATAAAAATCAAAACTTTAACCTTTTTAGATGTCGATACCACCACATCTTTCATTACACAAATGATGAGAACAAGAAAATCAAACAAAGAGCAAGAATTAACCATGGGTAACAGTTGAGTCATCAAGAATGATGAGAGGGCAAACCCCATTAAGCATAACCAAACACATAAAGTCACAAACCCTAATTAAGATCTCCTAAAAGGGTAAAGAAACTATGGGCAAGTGTTGAAGATAAAATGATGATGGGGGTTGAATGAGGGAGAGAGAGGTTGAAAGAGATTTACTGAGAATATGGGGAGGTGTTTAGGTGGAAATGTGAGTTGGTAGTTAGAATATTGTCTGCCAAACCCTTCACACTTTGACATCAATAATGCTTACCAGATTGTGTTCAAAATTGCTCCCATTTGCTAAAGAGATACTTAGTTCAGTTGGTAGATTTTGGTGGATAATATTCACAACTTCAGTTTGAACCTTATTAGAATATTTTTTTAATGTTTTTTAATGTTATTATTATTATTATTATTTTTTTTTTGGAAATTGAGCTGAATTTTAAGGACCTAAACCTTTATATAAATGAAACAAAAATAAAAGCAAATACTGAAACAAACTCTCACAAGAGAGGATTCACCAAAACAAGCCTAGACTATAAACAAACTCAGCCTTTGTATATTTTGTTTGTTTTCTTAGTTCTATTGAATTTCCAGGAACAAAGGCTAAAATCTTTGGTGTGGGTGTTAGAGAACGTTTTTGCAGCCGATTCTGTAAAAGCATCATCATCATTGGAGAGACCTGACTCATGCTCTTTTTCATTGCATGTGCAGTTCTTATCCTCTCTCCATACATCTTTTAACCAAATGTAGTCTGCCTTCACTGAATCTTTGCCACGACTTGCAATAGCTTCTTGCATTGTAGAAGGAACTTCGTTTCCCTTTTCGTATTCATTTATCATCGTTAACGCATATTCAATCTCAGGAAGAGTAATGATACCTTTCGCTTTATTCAGTTCTGTTTCGGTGAGTTGTATCACACTGCGGTGCCCGAATTTTTCACCATCATTGACATCCTGGGAGTTGTTGTCTTTCTTTGCACCTGAAATATTGGCTGCTGGCATATTGTTGACTTCTCCTACTTTATCATCCTCGATTGAGTTGGGCACAATTTCATTTAGGTACTTACTTCCATGTTCTTCCACCAATTCGATGTCATTCTTTTCTATTGTCTGGTCTTCTACAACTGCTGCCTGATTTTCTTCTGTCACTGCAGCATTGATGTCATTCACATTATGAGCAAAGCTATTGAGCATAGCTTTGTCTGCATCTGTCAAATGTGTTAGGTCTTCAGGAGTATATCCACAATTTGAGTCCATCTTCTTGGCTGAGTTCAACTTTTCTGAATTAATTTCAATTTCAACTTTGTTCTTTGCCCCATTAGTACCAGCTCCATCATTGTGTTCATTAGCCGAATCCGAAATGACTGAAAGATTTGTAGTCTTTTGTTGATAGTATTGTTTCTTGGGCTTCTTGTTTTCTGTTCTTTTGAATCCTTCCTGATCATCAAAACAAATCTCAATCTTGCTTTCTGCTCTTTTGTTGCTATTATTATTATTATTATTATTATTATTATTATTATTGATGCGTCCAAATCTCGTTCTCCAAAGAGTTTGACCTGCAAAACAAATGTTAGACTGTCAAATACCACCTTTTTGGTGGTCGAAGGCATTCCGATGCTTAAGTCAGTAATTTTATTTGAAGAAGGAAATTAATTTGGAAAAAACTTAAGTTAAAATTGCATACCCGTGTTGAATATTCCATTTACCTTTTATAATGGTCGTGGTTAATTCTCTACGTGCTTAAGCATGTGAGGCGCGTAGATGTTTTTGTAATAGTCTTCTCATTTATGGAGACGCGTTCATGGAGGCGTATCTCCCTCAATGACTCTTTTTTATGCAATGTTCTTCTTCTTTATAAGAGAACTCGTGTCGGGTCTAAATTTGGGCTTTGGTTCTTGCAGGCTTGGGTTTGGGCTTCGATTACGTCTTCATTTAATGAACCCTACTTGGGCTTTTAAGATTGGCTTTAACCTTCTTGGGTTTTACGAGCTGGCCCGGTAGATGGGGTGCTAGATCATCATGATGGATGTTTTCTGTAGCGTGTATGGCTTTGATGACAGTCTATTTTGATGTATCATCAGCTATTCCCCTATTAGTTAGTGGGTATGTTCATGTATCCACTGACTGTGTGGTAGTTTGTTTTTTTATTTCAATATTATGACGCATTTAGTGTTCTTACTATCTGTTGTTGTCGTTGTCTCTACGATGTTTCATCCGCTAGTTCGTTTCAGCACGATTTTTGGGATTTCGTGTGACTGTCATATCTTGCACATTCTCCCAATAGCGAACCTTTCGTTGCTCGTCCTTATAAAATGAGGAGTTGAGTTTGAGGTTTCTCCCTTTAACACCTTTTCAATTTCTAGCTATTGATTCCTTTATTTCTTGCTTTTTGCTTTGCAATCATGTCTAACTTTAGGGTTTTGAGTGGTGATGTTCTTAATGCTTGTGAAACTTTCTTTTTGCCTAAGTGGGCGACGCGTGTGACTTTGGATAGCATTCATCATGAATATTTGTTGCTGACCGATCTAGAAGTCGTTCTTTCTGAAGAGGGTGACAATCCTTGTCATCCAAAACATGGTTATATCGCTCTGTACCTTGGTATGTTCCATTCCGGTTTCAGGCTTCTAGCTCTTGAGAACGTTTGGGAGTATCTGGACTTTGTGGGCATTTCCCCTACCCAATTGGTTCCTAATGATTGGAAGGTGGTGATTGCAAATTTAGCAAGGACTACCGCATCCGGTCTTCCTATGAATGTCAAGGTCATGCATTCCTTGGTGGGTTTAGTGTAAATGCTAACTGCACCTGTTGTTTTCGCTCTCCGTCTTGTTTTTAGGGTCTGCGAGAGGAGTATAGTGGTTGGTCGAGGTCTTGGTTTTATGCGTCCCTTGCTTCCAATTATTTTAGGTTGCGCGAAAATCAGATTTTACGGTCACTATGAGAGCCTTAGAGGATTGAGTTGTCGCTGTCGTTGGAGGAACATGAGTTCTGTAGTCAGTTTGGCAATCTTCCCTGAGTCTCGGTGGAAGATTTTCTTACTACGGATGCGATTATTCAGTGGCTTGTATACGTCAGCTACGACGGGTCGCGCCTACCGTAGGTCGTGCCTTGGAGGCGACTGTTGCGTGTGTTGGTGAAGTCGATGTCATCCGTAGAGAGAGTTTTGTTAACGAGCATGTAGGCCGATTTGCTTTTGTTGTTGTCAGAGGTTCTGGGAGTACTGGCTCGATTGTTAGGAAGAGAAATGTTCCCAGGTCTCCTAGCCCTTCTAAGATGTTGGTGATCATTTTTTGCCGTGTTTCGAAAAAGAAAAAGTTCGCCACATCGGTTTGTGATGCTGTTAGGTCTCCCTCCCCTCCCATTTTTCCTCGAAAAGGAGCTCATGGTTCGGAGGGTGACTCTTCTGCCTGAGAGGATGAGGAAGTAAATTGAGTTTTTGAAAGGAGCAAAAATGAGGTTTCTCGTCCTTTAGACGATCGTGAGAAGAGTCTTGTTGCCTTGTATGTTTTGCTTGTTTCTGCTAACACGATGATTGATGATTCTTGCATCATCGAAAATAAAATGCTTCAGCTTGGTCTTTGGCAGTCTAAGAATCCAAGAGTACCAAGACCTTGGTTGACTCCGAGTACGATCCGACATTGGAAGATCGAGTTGTTACTCGAGCTCAGGGCTTCAAACCCTCGATTTCTCCTACTATTGCCGAGACCTCGGGATCGCCTACTACTCCCTTCTCTTCTCTTCCTATTTTGGTTGCACCTAGGAAGTTCTGCTGGCCTTCTGAAATTGATGTGCAAGACAACGTTCGCAACCTCATTGGTGCTTCTCATGGGCGGTTAGCTAATAAGACTCTTATGCTCGTACGTTCACCATGTCGTCACATGGATGAGGGTCTCCAACATCTTATGGAAGGGATGACTCATATTACTTATGTGGCCGTGATGGGGCCAGGTTGTAAGGTTGCCCGTGACCAGCTGGGGCTCATTGAGCGGAAGTTGACAGGACATGTCCTGGTTCATTTTCATGTTCTTAGCCAACTTGTTTCGTTGAAGGCGCAGTGCATAGAGCATGCAAGGGCTGCAGATACTACACAGACGTCATTAAGGGAGCTTGAGGCCATTCAGGACATGTTTGCTTCTGATCTCGAAACGTCCAAAGTTGAGTTGGGTAGGTTGCAGTCCCGTTTGGATGTTGTTGAGAAGGAGTTGTCTGACCAAAGGGTCGAGCGTGATGAGGCCATTCGTTCTTCTAAGGAATGTTTTGCTAGTCTCAAAGCTTTTGTGACTCGAATCGCTCAGCTAAATTTCGAGTTTGTTGCGGTCAAGTCTGTGGGTTCCACTAGAATTACGATCGTTGATAACAAAATAGCGTCAACCTAGGCTGAGCTATCATCTATTACCGAAAGGCTAAAGGTTGTCGAGGCCGCGGACTGAAAAAGAATGGTCGATGATCGTTTTGACTTTTTGGATTTCCTAGAGACGCAAGGTTTAGATATGTCTAAATACCGTTGCTTTGCCGAGCATGAATTTGATGATGTTGAGGAAGTCGTCCTTAATTGTTTCTTTTGATTCCTTTGTAATCTCTTTTTTAGAAGATCAATGGAAATTTTATATTTCCCATTTGTTGTGTCTAATATGTCTAGCTTATTAGTTTTTTACGTATGACATTCCTGGCAGATTTCTAACTCATTCGTCCTAATTTTTAGGAAGGGCTTCAATGTTCGACATACTAGTCGTGTAGAAACTCTTTTTACGGAATCTAATTCTATATCTGGGTTACGATGTCGTACATTATAGTCGACGAGAAAAAGTCTGACTCTTATGTCCTGATACTTTGTTACTTCATGGTTGATCAGGCCAGAAGTTTTATTTTTATGTTCGACTCGTTCGTCCGGTACATATATTTATTTTTTGCTCATTACTCTAGTCGTGCTGAGTATTTTCACAAGTAAGGTTTTCAACTCGACTTTCTTGTCCTGACTGAATTTTTGTTACTTTGAACTCGAGGTGGAAAATTGAGCAAAAACGTTTATTGATAATATTTTTTAAGTGTTCTACATTCCATGGCCCTGGTAGTTTTTCACTCTCATTGTTTTCCAACCAGTATGGTTCTGGTCTATTGATCTTTATTACTCTATATGATCCTTCCCAATTTGGGTTTAGCTTATTGACTCTTGGTTCTTTTGTGTTGAGTTGGACCTTTCGGAGTACCCAATCGCCGATGTCAAAAGTGTGGATTCTCACCCTTTTGTTGTAATATTCGTTCATATGTTGTTGATAGGCCGTTGCTTTGATAGAGGTCACTTCACGCTTTTCTTCGAGGATGTCTAGTTCGACTCTCAGTGCCTCAATGTTATCGTCAGCACGAAATTCTTCTATTCAAAACGTCGGCATATCGATTTCTATGGGTATCATTGCTTCAGATCCATACGTGAGGACGAAAGGGGTTTCTCCCGTCGGGGTCCGTTTGTTGTTCTGTATGCCCAAAGGATGCCAAGCAACTTGGATGTCCATAATCCTTTTCGCTGCCTCAAGTCCTTTTTCTTATTACTTCCAAGATTGTCCTGTTGGTAACCTCAGCTTGCCCGTTTGCCTGTGAATGGGAGGGTGCAGAGAAGTGTTGTTGGATATTCAGGTTTTCACATAGTTCTTTGATCTTTTGCCTTCGAATTGCTTTCCATTGTCCATGACAATCACTCTTGCGATCTCGAATCTGCATGTTATGTATTTCCAAAGAAACTTCTCGACTTGGGTTTTTCTTATCTTTTCTAGGGGCTCTACTTCCACCCACTTAGTAGTAGTCTATTGCTATGAGGAGAAATTTCTCTTTGTTGAACACGAGGAGTGGTCTTACGATGTTCATCCCCCATTGCACGAATGGCTAGGGGCTACTCATCGGGATCAGGTTCTATCCCGGCAGGTGAGTGTACGGGGCAAATCTTTGGCACTTGTCGCATGTGCGAACTAGTTTTTTTAGCATTTGTTTGCATCGTTGGCCAGTAGTAACCTAGCGTGAGTGCTTTATTGGCCAGCGTTCTTCCCCGTGGATGATTTTTGCATGTACTGTGGTGGATTTCTTGCTGGACATATTCAACATCTTCTGGTGAAAGTTTTCGGGCTTCCATCTTATCTATTGGGAGTTCTTTGTTTGATATATATGGAAAGATTGGAGTTGTCCAATTGTTCTCTTGATTCGTGGCGCATGTTTCTTCTACTTGGTTTTCAAGTATGGAGCTTCCTTGCATCACGCCGAGCGGATTATCATTCTCTTTAGTTGTTGATGTTTTTTTTTGCTAGCTCGTCGGCTCTTTTGTTCTCCATCCCTGCGCACCGTTGAATGATCACAATGTGGAAGCCTTCTATCAGTTCAGTGGTTTTTTGGTGGTAGGCTTTCATTCGTGTGTCTTTGACTTGGAAATTGTCGTTTAGTTGATTGACCACTAGCTTGGAATCAGTAAAGACACTGATGTCTTTTATTCGTAGGAGTTTTGCTAACTGTAGCCTGACTATCACAGCTTCGTATTCAGCTTTGTTGTTTGCAGCTTTAAAGCTGAATTTTATTGATTTCTCCAATGCGAAGCCTTCTGAGTTGTACAAGACTAATCCAACTCCGTGTTCCGCCTCGTAGGATGCTCCATCCATTTGTGATTGGTTTGTTTTGTTCTTCTACTTTCCTATTTTGACTGTTGGTCGTTGTTTCCTGTGAACGTAGCGATGAAATCTGCCAATGTCTGGCCTTTGATAGCAGTTTTGGGGCCATAGCTAATATCGAATTGCCCAAGCTCTATTACTCATTTTACCATTCTTCCTGATAGATCTAGTTTGTGCAATACCGACCGAAAACGACTGTTTGGTCATAACCGTGATTGGATGCGCTTGAAAGTATGGTCGTAGTTTTCTCGAAGACATGATCAGGGTGAGCGCCAATTTCTCTAAAACTGGATAGTTGATCTCTGCATCCGCAAGTGTTTTTTTATACTGGTTTTTGCGCGCATTTTTCCTCCCATACTAGCGTTGAGCTTACCATGTGGTTGGGCATAGATAAATATAGATAGAGTGTTTCCCCGTGTTTGGTTTCGTTAACAACTTTGTGCTCCCCATATATGTTTTTAGGCTATAAAATGCTTTTTCACAATCTGCAGTCCACTTGAATGTCTTGTTTCCCTTCAAACTTCTGAAGAAATGTAGACATTTATCTAAGGATTTGGAAATGAATATTTTCATGGCTGTTATTCTTCCATTAAGACTTAGTACATCTTTTATGTTTGTTGGCGACTACATGTTGAGAAACGCATGTATTTGCTTTGGATCAGCCTCGATTCCTCTTTGATTGACTATGTACCCGAGGAATTTATCTGATTTTACTCCGAATGTGCACTTCTTGGTCGGGATAAAGCATGTTCGAGATCTATGATGTGGTCTGCTCGGCGTGAGCTTTTGACCAGCATATCGTCGATGTAAACCTCCATCGTTTTACCGATTTCATCTTTGAACATTTTATTCACCAGTCGTTGGTACGTTGCTCCCGCGTTCTTCAATCCGAAGGGCATTACTCGATAAAAATATGTACCTCTCTCTGTTATAAAAGATTTTTTTCTTGGTCGGGAGGGTACATCTATATCTTATTATACCCAGAATATGCATCCATAAAGCTCAGCAGTTCGAGTCTGGCGGTCGCATCCATTATTTGGTCTATTCGTGGAAGTGGGAAATTTTCATTTGGGCATGCCTTATTTAGATTGGTGTAGTCCATGCATATCCTCCATTTGTCGTTTTTTTTCTTTACTAGCATCGTGTTTGCCAACCAGTCTGGGTAGTGAGCTTCTCTTATCATCCCTACATTAAGTAGGCGGTGTACTTCCCCATTTATCGCCTGATTACGTTCTGGAGCCATCGACCTTTTTTTTGTCGAATCGGTTTCTTGTTAGAGTTCAATTGTAGTTTGTGAGAAATGGCAAGCAGGTCTATTCCTACCATGTCCTTCATCGTCCATGCAAAACATCTTGATTGTCTTTCAACAGTTGGATTAGTTCCTTGGTGAGCTCGGGATGAATATTTGTGTCAATCCAGACTATTTTCTCCGCTTCGTTGTCTAGGTAGACTATGGTTGTTTCTTATTCTGATTGTCCGGTGTTAGGCCAATCACGTGGGTTGATTGGGGCCATATTATCGTCCTCGAAGTCGGGATTAGTCTGACTAGGTGGTTGTGAAAGCTTATTCGATCATTGCAGTGATTGCTATTTGTGAAATGACACTCACGGGTTGCTGGTTGATTTCCTTTTATTCTCCCGATGCCATTGTTGGTATGTGATGCGGATTTAACCAACCTAAATTAATAGGTTAATTTAACCCACTTGTAATAATCGCAAGTGCACGGTGCCTAACTGGTAGACAACGGCAAGTACGGGTCGATCCCACGAAGAAGGTGGATGCAATTGAATTTTAGAATTTAATTAAACTAATTTAGAGAAAATGGGGTTACAACATTTTTAAATCTAAACTAAAAATAAATTAAAATAAGAAAAATAAAAGATAGATGAGATGGATTTTTGTGGGCTTGGACTCACAAATGAATTAGCAAAATTATTTAAATCTAAATTACTGAATTTAAAAACGAGAAGCGTTAGGGATGAGAATCCCTTGCTTACACCGAATATGTGATCGTTAAAATCCAATTAAACTTATACCATGTTTCTATCAAACATTAACAAATTATTTCAAGCAAATACGCTCTTACAAAGTATTAAGTGTCTTTTTAGGGCACACTTAATCAAAGTTTAAGCTTAATATTTTTATCACATGCTTTGAATATTAATAAAGGGTAATTCTAACTACCAAACATATCAAGTTTAATTTCTCGAACATGCAAGGTGAAAGCAATTTATCAAAATTCAAAAATAAATTGTAATTAACAATTAAGCACACAATTCAGTAAAATAAATCAAAATAACTTATACAACCCATTTAGTTTATCACAAGCTCGATATGGTGGCACTCAGCAAATCAGCAGGTGGTGGTGCACGAATCCCGATGAAGATGGTCCTGAAACGCTCTGTGGTGGTACAGAGCAAAACCGGGGGTGTGAATAGCCGAATAACCGAATTTGACTCTTTCTCCCGCCTCTGCTACAGTACTGCTACAGTACTCTGCGCTGCTCCACCTTCTTCTCCAGAGCGACAGCGGCTGTCTCGCGACTTTCCTTCGCTCCTCGCGGCCTTCCTCGTCCTCAAATCATCTACAGAACCTGAAAAAGAGAAATAGAGGGTGAGGAAACACCAATAAAATCGCAAAAACAGAGAATGGAAACGAGGACATGAGCTCCCTGTTTCTGAGTTGCGAATGCTGTCTCGCGAAGTGGTGGCGGAATTGCTCGGTCTGGTCGTGACGGTGGTCGATAGAGAGGGAGTCAGGAAGAAGCTCGAGGCGAAGAGAGGCTGAGAAATGATGGGAAACAGGGTCTGCGAGGCGGAACAGAGTCGCGGTGCGGCTCTGTTTAGCGGCGTGGTTGCGGTGGTTCTATCGCGGCTAGTCGTGGTCTGTTGTGGTGGTGGGACTCGTGCGGAGGTGGTGGCGGTCGTGTGGACAGGGGAGAGGAGCAGAGAGTGGTGGTGGAGTGAAAATTGGACGTGAAACAGGGTTGTCACACCCTTGTTTCACGGTGGTGACGGTGGCGGTTGCGGAGCTCGGTGGTGGCGATGGCGAGGTGACTGTGGTGGCGAGGTGACTGTGTGCTGAGTGAGTGGAGTGAGTGAGTGAGAGATGGATGAGTGGTGAGGGTGATTGTGATTGAGGAAGAGGTTTTGATTTCTAATTATCTTCTTTTCCCTTCTCTTCCTCCCCTCCCCTCTTCTCACCCTATTCTCCTCTATTTATAGAAAATAATAGGGATGAAATGAGAGAATGATTCATCAATGAGAGTAGGAGAAGGATTGGGCTTAGGTTTGGGTTTAGGGTATGGATTGGGTTTAGGTTATGAATTAGGTTTCGGGTTTAGGTTATGGATTGGGTTTAGGGTTTAGGTTATGGATTGGGTTTAGGGTTTAGGTTATGGACTAGGTTATGAATTAGGTTTCGGGTTTAGGTTTGTGACTGCTTTATACCACCGTTGGAATCGACTAATTGTCGTTCCTTAACTTATCACTTTAATGTGATTTCATCGTTTACGCTCAAATTCCTACAAAGACATGAAAACGAAATAATTACTATAAAATATAATAATCAAAACACTAACATGTATAAATTAAGGGATATATTATGTAATAATTATGTGAATATCAGTATGGTACTTTAAGCATTGGTGCATAGTTGAGGAGACTGCGCCCATTTTATGTATCCATGGTCTTCCGTGTAACATGTTATACGCAGAATGGGCATCAACAACAAGGAAGTTTGTCAATAATGCTCGTTGTTTTCCCAGTTCCCCTGTTTCAACTGGTAGTTGAATCATCCCTAGTGGATGACATTGTTCCCCACTGAAACCCACCATTGGTTGATTGCTAGGTGAGAGCATCTCATTAGTAAATCGCATCCTTCGGAAAACTGTTAGGTATAAGAGGTTGGATGAGCTACTCTTGTCGACCAATACTCTATTGATTTCCCACCTAGCATGCATGATCGAGATCACTAAGGCATCATTGTGTGGGAAATTAACCCCGTTTGCATCTTCGTTGGAGAAGGTTAGAGTCCTCTGCATTGTCCTCACGCATTGTGCTAACAGTTCTCATAGGTCTCTGACTACTTGCTTTCAGGATCAGTTGGACTGTTCCTTTTCTCCAGCTGCGCCATGCAAGACGTATAGTCTCCTTTTGTCGTTTTTCTGATGTGATTATTTCATCCTCGGGTTTTCTCAGCTCAACGAATTCTTTGATTCGTCCTTCTCTGACATGGCATTCGATCTCGTCCCTCAGGCTACGACAATCTTTGGTATTGTGTCTGTAGTCATCATGGAAGGAGTAATGTTTGTTTTTGTTCTGTTTTCCTGGATCTCCTCTCATTTTTTGTGGCCATTTGACGCCTTCCCTTCCTGCTATAGCTTTAAGGACCTCGCCTCGACTAGCTATTAAGGTTGTGAACGATTTCTCTGCTGGTTCACATTTCGATTGTGGTATTTCGAACTTTCGTTGGTTGAATTTGGAACTGTTATCGATCCGATGTCTCTTCAGTTAGGTGTTGTCTTTTCAAGGTTTGTTTCCCTCCATGTCTTGGATGAGTCTGTCCACCGTCTTGATCATGTGGTTCATCTGTGTCATGAGCATCTCTATACGGGGGTTCAAGGGGATTCCCCAAGATGACAGAGATGTCTGAATCATTATCTGTTGAGGCTCCCTTCTTTCCGATGTGGTTGGTTTGACGACTGTCGCTGGGTTGATATTATGAGACATATTGCATTGTCCATCGCTACATTGAGGATATGTAAAGCGTTCTATTGGCTTTGATAGTTTCTTGATCGTTAATTAGATTTCAGTGAACTTTATCACTGTGGATTTTCTTCTTAGAAAGGAAACTTGTCGTTCCCCACGGACAGCGTCAAACTGATGCATCCAAATCTTGTCCTCCAGAGAGTTTGACCTGCAAAACAAATGTTGGACTGCCAAAAACCACTTTTTTGTGGCCGAATGCACTCCGATGCTTAAGTCAACAACTTTGTTTGAAGAAGGAAATAAATCTGGACAAAACTCAGTTAAAATTGCATACATGTGTCGAATGTTCCATTTACTTTTTACAATGGTCATGATTAATTCTCTGCGTGACATAAGCATGTGAGGCGCAACAAATGGAGATTTTTTCGTAACAGTCTCCTCCTTTATGGAGACGCGTCGATGGAGGCGTATCTCCCTCCACGAATTTTTTTATGCAATATTCCTCTTCTTTATGAGAGAACTTGTGTCGGGCCTAGATTTGGGCTTTGGTTCATGTGGGTTTGGGTTTGAGTTTCGATTACGTCTTCCTTTAATGAGCCATGCTTGGGCTTTAATGATTGAATTTAACATTCTTAGATTTTACGAGCTAGTTCAGTATATGGGACGCCAGATCCTCGTGATGGTTGTTTTCTGCCGCGTGTATGGCTTCGATGACAGTATATTTTGATGTATCATCAATTATTATTTACCAATCATAAGATGCGGAAATTAAAGCCTTAATAAATTCTGCCGGTCTTTTAAAGGACTCACGTCTGATTTTTTGTGCAACTTATACATAAATAGGGCTATAAAGTCATACATGGAATTATACATTTTGGCTAAAACGTACAAAATTATACTATTATTGGAGAGGCATAAACTGTATAAAAGGGCCACAATTTTCTCATACATCTCTTGCTCTTGAAGATGCTCTAAATCTGTTTTTCACATTGTACAATATTCACTCAAATTAAAAATAAAAATAATGAAAATTTTACATGTGAAAAGTTTTTCTTTTACATTTATTTGTCATTGAATCAGTATACTTACAAATTATATCCACTCAACAAGACCTCTCCTTCCCCAACAAAAAATGTCTAAAAAAAAACCTTGATATATGTTAACAATCAACAAAAATATTATTTGTAGAGGTGCTATCGAATTCGAATGTGTAGTCATCTATCTCATCAACCATGGACTCGGGCATCCTCCAGCTTTGTGCAACCTGAGAGTCGTCCCCTTCAAGCAGAAGTTGCAACACCTAGAACATTTGATTTGATTAAGTTGCATTTTCATATCCACTACAAATGTAATTAATGCCAAAAGGAAAATATGAATTATTTGCTTACCTCATTCATTGCTGGTCTCCATAATGAGGATTGCCTTACGCAATATGAAGCTATTAGGACTAATCTACGTATCTGATCCACATCGTATGAACCTTCAAGTTTGGGATCAGCTAGTTCTTCGATGTTTCCAGACTCCATAAGAGGCTTTGCCTGTACAATGCATTTCATTCAAGTTTAGTAATCCATGAACTAGATTAAGTTATGAGGACTTCAGATAGTTTTGTACTACTTACCCAATAGATTAGGCTTTGCTTTGATGAATCTACAGGCCTTCTTCCACTTATGATCTCCAAAAGAAGAACCCCAAATGCGAAAACATCAGTTTTCTCATCCACAATACCTTGCATGAAATATTCAGGAGCTAAGTAACCAAATGTGCCCTCGATTGGAACAGCAGAGTGGTGTGTCCATTGCTTTGGTAGCCATTTTGACAGTCCAAAATCTGAAATCTGTTTATAGAGTTTATAACTATGAAGTTAGTCAGTGTAAAAAGTCCTACTATGTTACGTGTTTAGGGGAAGAGAATTTTATAGAAACCTTTGGTTCAAAATCTAGTCCAAGTAGTATGTTGGAAGCCTTAATGTCCCTATGAATTATTCGACGTTTGCAACGTTTATGAAGATAATGCAAGCCCCTAGCAATCCCAATTATGATCTTGTATCGAATGGGCCATTCCAGCAACTTGGATGTCCTACCTGAAAATGAGATCAAGTAAGAAAGGACCAAATCTTACACAAGTTTAGAGAAGAGAAAAAAGGATAAGGACTTGCTTACTGTGCAGAGCAGATGACAAGTTTCCGTACGGATAGAATTCAAAGATCAAATGAAACCCGTTTTCGAAACAACAACCAATCAAGTGTGCAGTATTAGGATGACAAACATGGCCTAGTATGCCTAATTCTATGAGGAATTCTTTTCGCTTGTTTTCTTCTGTGTTATCCTTGGCTAGTCTCTTAACCGCTATAGTCTGTCCATCAGACATGTCACCCCTGTATACTTCAGCATATCCTCCTCGACCCACCATATTATCTGCCATCAAAATCAATCACGCTAGTTAAATTTATCCATCAAAAGTTGAATAGCGGAAGAAATAATAAAATGGTAATCAACAAACGTGCAAACTACTGATCACATTCTTGAAGGGACATCTTGTAGTATTCATTTCAGTACCTGGGTGGAAGTCATTTGTAGCATTTGATATCTCCTCATAGCTAAAACACCTCCAAGAAGGCTGCCCAATTTCGCTGTTAGAGAAGCTTTCAGTTCTCCCCCTCCGTGATGCATCAAATGAAGAGCGGAAGAAAGGACGTAAAAGCTTAATTGGTGCTAGGTGCTTCCATATATTAGAATGACCATGATCCTTCGTTGCTTGTGCAGAGAATTCAGTTATGCTAGTGTCAGCTAGACTAAAATTTTCCTCTAGTCCTTGTGATCCTTCCTCAGGAACCTCAAGAACACTTTTAGGTGAAGCATTCTCACTAATACTTTGAGTATGGGAACTCCTATTTAATGTTCTCTGCTTTTTTGATGCCAAAATAAAAAACTTCTGCAGCGGGGAGCGAGTCTTAGTTGTTCCAACATCATTGTTAGACCATCCAGAACTTGATTGAGACGATCCTGTCATGAAGTCATATATTCAGTAAATAACCATATGAAAATGTTTTCTAAGTCATGAATCACAATTAAGTACCTTCAGAAGGCAGAGATTCAGAGTCCGAATCTTGTTTGGGTGGCCTAGATATTCCAATGGCAACAACTGAACAACCTTCTGGGGCATGTTCAAAGCAATACTTGGCAATTCCAAATGAATTTCTGATTCACAAAAAATGAAGAGTTATAACCAACTGTATGGACGAGTCCAGGAAATGCATGGTGACATGTATATGTCGTATTTTAACCTCTTTGATCGGTTTCGATCTCTCAAGCCACCGACAATAAGAAATGTAGAACTAATTGATGTTGCTTCATCAATTAGACCTCTCCCAATACTTGTACTAGTGCTTACTCTGGCTTCTAGGTTCACCTGAAAACAATAGACGAGCCAGAATTGGACTTAAAATTTTTGACAGAGGATGACTTTTAAGTAATTGTAGTATTCACTAATATACCTGCTTAGATTGACAGTTATGAGCAAATTCTCCAAGCACCGATATAACAAAAGCTTTTGCTTGACGGAACTGGGTTTTCTTCGTCCTTATGGAGTCATGCTTCTTTGATGACTCCTTCCCTACTGTAACTCAGCAAAACTGTATGTTAGAAGTTCAATTTATAGAGCCTAATGCTATGGATCATCAAAATCGACTTGTTTTATGATTTTTTCCAGTTTTAGAGTATATATGTACTATGGAATTTTGAATGAACACATCAGTTGACAGAAATTATTTGTCATAAATTAAATCCATTTAAAGAAGAGCATTAATCTATGGCCATGGGAGAACTCAATGAAGCCCAACTTTACGAGTGCAACTTTGCATACTGGCTTACACTGAATCGACACAGAAGTGCAACTTTAGGAGTTTTAAACAGTTGTGGATTGATATCTACTCACCAAGAATATGTAGAGCAACAACAGTATCATTTGGACGAGCAGCAACATCAATAGCCCGTGAAAGAAGCTCATTGCTTGCTTCAACATTCAATGGGATGCCAACTAGTAATACTCGGGGAGTAATAGAGGAGACCATTTTCTTCTGTGATTGAAAAAAATTGAATTGACACTCTACCGAAGTACCATGCAAGAAAATAGTACCTTGGTAGTCCTGTTATGGTTTACTGACAAAGATGGGAAACCGAAATTAAGGATATATAGGGGAAGAAGAACACCATGAATGACAAAGTTAGCTCCAAATAAGATTCCTTGAATTAGAAGCATAATAAAGCCATTACTGTGGGAAAGAAGTGATTAGTGCATGAGTACATTTCTGTTTGCTTACTCACTTTTTCATCATCTTATCTATGTTGTTGGGCTACAAAGTGTAGTAATGTTTTGGTTGGGTGCTTTGGGAGGGAAGCAAAGGTATGAATGTGTGTTCATTTTGTCTTGCTTTTGAAGCAAAAGAACAAGGCACCAATAAAAATAAAAATAAAAGTAGGGGGTTTTATTTAGGTAGAAGGACTCATTGCCACTCAAATAATTTCTATCTTATCATGTTTGGAAGATGAAGCTTTGAGAAAAGATAGTCAAAAGTGAAGATTATGAGTAAAGATGACATAAGAGAAAGTGAGAGTTCCAAGTGTCATGTGATATTTTTGCAGCCTCGTGATGGTGATGATTTGAATAGTTCATATGAAGTTTATCAAAAAAAAAAAATTCATAATTTCACATATAATTTTGCCATGAACTGTCATTTTTTTTAAGGCAAGCATGCTGCCTTCCGGTGGGTATAGAATCCAAGACGTGGGGATTAAACCACTACAGCCTTAATCATCCAACCAGGCTACAATTGGCCCATGAACTATCATTATTATACAGGGTATGCAAGTTTTTATGGATTCCATAACCATTGTATGGAATGAAGAGCTTGAACCCTAGACCTCAGATACCATCAAATCCCACCAGGGTGTAGTAGCCTTACTTATTGGATTAGGCATAGTTAATGAATGTTATGGTGGTATCTTAATTGGTATATACAAGGGGAATTTATTGTTATCAAAAGACTTGTGGCCGATGGAAAATGTTCTTGAAAAACAGACAATATATATTATTTATAACATCATAACAAAATTTCACATACATAATATTTTCTTCACACTTTTATCACCAAGAATATGTAAAAGAGATTGAAGCTCAAACCCTAGCAAAGCAACTATGCAGCTTCGACGAGACAAAATATCACTTGCAAGATGGAATTTTTTCTGGTTTTTCAACCTCAACCATGTGCATTTTTTCTACCTCTATGGAACGTATTAGGGTTATGCATCTTTTGCACTTCCATAGCACCAAAAACACCAAATGCACTACTTTCATCAACACTCATGTCATCATCTCTATCATCTTCACTAGCTTGATCAAGTGCCATTAGGTCTTCTTCATACTTAATACTTTCAATCCTCATTTGCATCACTTTTCCTTTGGAGTCATACCCTTTGAGCAAATTCACGACTTCTTTCATAGTAGGCCTTTTATCAGGCTCGCTTTGTACACAAAGAGCTGCCACATTTATCGCTTGTTTCAATTGAGTTTCATCAAAGTTACCTCTAAGTCTTGGATCAACAAGGTCCTTAAACCTTCCTTTGATGATGTAAGGTTCAGCCCATTCAGTTACTGTTCGTTTCACTCCACTAGGGAGCTTTTCGATGGGCTTTCTTCCAGTTAGAAGCTCTAGTAGGAGAATTCCATAGCTATAAACGTCGCAGCTTTCTGAAACCTTGCCCCACATTGCATACTCCGGTGCTAGATACCCCAATGTACCTTTAACTCGCGTTGTCATATGACTAACTCCATCTGGGATCAGCTTTGCAAACCCAAAATCTGCTACCAATGGTTCGAAATTTGAGTTCAAAAGTACATTGCTTGCCTTGATGTCTCTGTGAATTATATGGGGTGTCACCTCATGGTGCAAGTACCTGCATCATGCATGCATGATCAAATTAGTTACTCTGTTCATGATCAAAATATGGACCCAAATTCAGGACCTGGACCTTTTTAGACAGCCTATGGTGAAGGAACTCGAAATGAAGCTTACAGTAGGCCTTCAGCAGAGCCAATTGCAATGTTGATTCTCTTTTTCCAATCAAGTTGAACATCAATGGCAAATTGGCCATGGAGATGAGAGAGTAAGCTGAGATTAGGCATGTAATCATAAACAATTAGACGGTAGTCTGCTCCAGCACAGTATCCCCTGAGACCGAGCAGGTTTTTGTGTCTGACTCTACCAAGAACTTCTACTTCCACTGCAAATTCCATCTCGGCTTTTGAGTTCATTGCTTTTAGTTTCTTTACTGCAATCTACAAATATATAACGCAACATAATAATCATTTATACTAATACATTTTGTGTGGATATTACTCGCGATATTAAAAAAAAATGTCCAGAGTATTACTGTAAAACAAGTAAGAAGCAACTTCTACAATCAAACTAGTTGGGCATGTATTGCCCTGTTCGTCATCCCTATGGATTGCGCTTAGGGTGACCAAACTTAGGGATTGACCTGATTCAACTGCCCCAGGTTCAACCCTAGGCATTATAATCTTGCCATGTGAAAACTACACCTAGTTTTGCCATATCTCTGTCACGGTCCAAGGAGGGAAACAATTTCCCCTAGTCACCTATGGCTGAAACTTGGGCGGAGGGAGCAAGTTCAACCCAACTTTAGGCCTTGAGCTAGGCTGGTCTTTAGTTAATTCCAAAACTCAGACCAATGAGGTACTAGCTCAGCTAATTAACCCGAACCTAATTAGATGAAATGGAATTGGTTTAAACCTCCTCGATGTGGACTTGGATTGGCTAGGTTATTTGGGATAACCAGATGAATTTGAATTGGGTTGAACCTAGCTACCGATGTGGACTTGGACTAGGTATGGTGCACGGGCATGGACAATATACTTAAGACCCGGAACACACGCATAAGGAATTTCATTTTGAGATATCAAAATGACTAGCTACATACAATAGATCTTCTTCCTCCCTAAAAGCCCAATCCTCCGGGCACTCCTTATTCATAAACTAAAACAAAAAATAAATATAAAACCAAATATTTTGATGTAGATCACATAATATTAGTAAGAAAACTGAATGAAATACCTGAAGACCATCAATGGTTTTGCCCCAATAAACACTACCAAAGCCACCTTCACCAAGCTTATAATCCTCACTAAATCCATTAGTTGCTGTTTGCAACTCCTTGTACGTAAATATCCTCCATGAACTGCTCCCATGTCCCATACTCGGCGTGTGCCTACAAACATTTCAACAAACAAATCAAAACCCGATAAAAATAATCTCTCAAGATTGTTCAGTATCGTAAAATGTAATCAAATATACCCTCCAGCTTCATCGATCTTCTCTTCTCCACAGCAACTCAGAGCAGATCCCATTATTTTCTCTGTTGTGTCTCCCCCTACAGGAATGGATCCAAAGTCAATTACAAATACTCTCTCTTTTAAATGAAGCTCATGACATTTTTGGTCATTTTCAGTTGCTGTGCAGGCCGTCCATGGCCGGCTTACTTAGTTGCTAAACAAATAACAATTGTTAGCAGAGATTGTGTATAATTATGCCCATAGTGATGTATATTGGCATCCCACTGGAAAAAAAATGATTATTAGACAACAATTAATAATCTTCAAGATCATAGTTGTCTTAAAGAAGTGTTTTACATAGGGACTTGTGATCAGGGTTGTCAATGGATATCCGATGGATTTGATTTTGTTAAAAGTATTTACGTTAAATTTGAAACAATATCAAAATCCGATTTTATAAAAAGGTAAAATACAAATCTAAACCATATAATTACTTGCTTCTCTTAGGAACTATGTTTTCGTGTGTTTTCAACCTGATTTTCATGTTATCCAAAATGCCCTTCTAATTTTATTACATTTACAAAAAAAAAATCAATAGATAGGTGAATAGTGAACAGGAGTATTTTTGTCATTTTAAATAAAACTATTACATGTATGTACCATTTTACCCTTCCATACTAATATTATTTATGATTAAAAAAACTCACCCTCTCAAATATTGTTAATTATACCTAAGCCTTTAACATAATTAATTTGAAATCCCTAATTATTTATAAACTATACGTTTAGAATTTCAATAATAATTTTTATTTCGTCCTCCCAAACTCATACTATTTACATTTAAACACAATCTCTTAACATTTATTAATTACACCCAAAACCCTAATATAATTTATTTAAAGCCCACCAATTATCTATAAATTATTAAAAAAAAAGTCATAACATCTAATTTTTATTTTCAATCAAAGTCAGTCGTTGTAAACATTCATTAATTATACTTAAGCCCCTAACATTATTTATTTAAAGCTCTTCAATTATTTATAAATTATAAAAAGACTCTTACATCTAACATTTTGTCATCCACATTTCATATTTTACAATCAAAATCAGCTTACCTTAAACATTGATTAATGAACAATAAAATGTGTCGATTTCAACCTGATTTTCAGTTTTCAATTTTGCCCTCGCTCAAATTAACAATGTCCATCATATCCCCGTCTCTCTCTCCATCTTCTTTCTCCTCTTCTTCTCTACTACCGTCATTCCTCTTCTTCCTCCTTCCCCCGCCTTTCTCTTTCTATGTTTTGCAACCACTTCACCCCCTTCTTCTTCCCTCCTCTCTGTAATCATCACTTCTGCTATTTACGTGCAAGTAGTGCGCTTCCACCCCTAATATGATAGAATGCATTTGATAATGCAAATAATTGACCCCAAATAAACTAGAAATTCAACCTTATGACATAATGCCATGTGTTGGTATTCGAGGCAAGGATTAGGCAAGACGAATCACCTTCATCACACTTTCTTCCACAAAAATATGGATAAAAATATATTAGTATCTTAGTTAGTGTCCAATGACAAAAGACAGCTTAATAACCCAATTTATTGATAGAATATAAGCAATCCAATAACAAGAGACAAATTATTGAAATAGTTTAGAAATTTTGTAATGGATTTCCGGAGATTTAAAGACAGATTGCTTTGTTCAAAGATTCTCAAATATGCTTAAACACTTTCATATGTGTTTTCCTGCTTAATTAGGTCAAGTCACTTTCATTTGACTTCCAAATTCAACCACCAAAATTTGATGAAATGTCGCAATCTTTTTATTATATAGTTTAATGACGCATGAGTCATCTTCTAGCTTATTTAAAACAATTTTAGAAAGGGGGAAAAATGTGTAGCCCAACGACAAATAGTTTGAATCGAAGCCGTATAAACCATCCAGTTTTGCAATTGTTATTAGTTGTTCTAGTCAGCCCTGTTTGCTGATTTTTTTTTTGGGTTTTTTTTTTTGTTTTTTACAATTTCACCCCTTCTATAAGTGATGTTTATGGTTGTGCTTTAAAGAGAAAGGGTAAAAAGTGTAAAAAAAACAAAAACAAAAAATGCTCAAAAATATCAGCAAACTTGGCTGGCAAGACTTACTCATATTTCACACTTCACAGTGCTGAGAATATAAACGAACACTAAATATTTCAAACCTTCCATTAACAATTTCATGCAGATTTCCTTGCAAAACCATTGCTTTCATCCATCAATATTTCATTCTACAAAGCCAAATTCCTGAATCTACTTAAGTAAAAGCAAAAATGTATTGTCAAATGTTATAACATTGAAATTTTTCTCAAAAAACCATCTTAGTGTGGTTAAGAGAAAAATACGAGTAATTCATGTTCAGCTTGGAAAGAAGCATAAATAGGCCATTGACAAATTAAAGTAAAAAAGAAGTACTAAAAGTTGTAAATAAGAGGAGGTGCATTGACAATTTATCGACATGGATGTGGAGTATAAAATTCTTATTTTTAGTTTGTTTACGGATATACGTACAAAACTCCGTACAAGTTGTTTGGAAAACATTCACTTCGGATTTTTCACTCGTTCAAGACAACAATTTATTTTACTAAACCGAGATTTATTTCACCTATTGTGAATACAATCTCATATTTTTAATTTTTATGTACGTACAAAATGACAAACAATCTTTTGTCTTTCAAATAAATATTTAATATGATTGTATTAAAATAAATATCAATATTATTTCATCAATGAATACAGATTTTAAATTTATTATATTTCTTACATGATACCATATTTGGGTGTGAAAGGAAAAGAAAATATATAAAACATCAAATTATAAAACAAGGATATAAAGTTTTAAATATCATAAACAATGAAAATAAAGTGAAATCTTATCTACACTCGTTCGATGGGCGAATCCAACTATTTGTAACATTTTTTTTTCTTCAAAATAATTGGGGAGCCCAATATGACTAAGGGTTTAAGTCGTGTAATTGTTAATTAATTAAAAAATCAACGTTTGTTTTTTGTTATGATCAGACCTTTGAATCTGAATAAGAAGTGGACCATTTTGATCAGGTGATTGTTTTTATCTTAACACTTATAACGACAATTTACTGAAATAAATAGTGAATTTAAGGGTATGAATAGCATGCATAGCACACACAAAAATAAATTTAAAATATTTTTGTTTGACCAATATTCAAATCAACAATTTAATGTTTACTAATTGAAAATTAATCACAGCATAATCAATTTGATAAAAAAAAATCACACTCCAGTGATACACAAAATTTAAGTATTAGCACTATTTCATTTTTGTGTTAATCAATAACTTGCTCAATACATATAGATTCGATGCAAAATCGTTGAAAGATAGAAAGTTTTTACATTTAATTAATTATGAAAATAAATAACATGAAATAAATATTTTTATGCGCGCATAACAGGCAGTTGCGACTAGTTTCTATTGATAGCTAAAAGTTTTTAATAGGTCCTGAATTTAGAACATCTTAGCGTTGAGGGTGCGTTTAGAGCTTAGTGCTTAGTGCTTAGTGCTCAGTGCTAAATGCTTTAAAAGAATTAAAAAATTAAAAACCCTTCAAGACTTTTAATTTTTCTCTCCTCTATCTCACTTTAACTGCAATATCTCTAAATCAGTGATTCTAAATGGCGAGGAAATGAGCGAGAGGAAACGGGTGAGGGAGGAGGGTGTGACCCTTCATCTTCCTCGAGATGCACATCCATGTGAATCTCGAGGGGGATGAGATCAAACCCCCCTCCCTTGCCCGTTTCCTCACTTGTTTCCTCGCCGCCTAGCATCACTCATCCCTGAATAGTTAAGTTTTCATAAACAAATGCCCAACAATCTCTCTATTATTCCTTAGGGATGGCAGTGGGGCGGATTTTCACGGATATCCGCCCCACCAAATCCGTTTGGGACGGTTTTGGATATGCCTAAACGGATTTTGGGACGGATACGGATATCCAAACAATATCCATTAAATATTCGGGGCGGATACGGATTTGTCCATATCCGCCCCGCGGATATCCGTTTAAGTGTGGATATTACAAAAATACCCTCAACCCTTTATATGCTGAAAAAAAAAACCTACACCGCCTCTCCTCTATCTTTCTCTCTCTCTCAATCCCTTTCATCTCATTTCACTTCTGTATTTTCAGCTCCCACCCACAAACCAGAGGAGATGAGTGCAGAGACCGGCCCTTCTTCTCCCTCAAAACAGCGAGCAACCCTCCCTCCCTTCGAGCAACCTCGTTCGGGCAACCCTCCCTCCCTACGAGCGACCTCCCTTCGAGCAACTCACAGCAAAGGCCGCTTGCGACCTCCCTACTTCTGTCTCACAGCGAAAGCCGCAAGAGACCTCCCTTCTTCTCTCTCACAGGCAGCGAAGGCTTCCCTGCTCTCCTCACGCCGCGAAGGATTTCGATCTCCAACTCCAAGCTTCAAATCCGACAAAGGGTTTTTCCTCTCCCCCATCAGAGATCGAGATCGAGATCAAGATATCAAGATCAAGATCTGATTTGATCTTAGATCTGATCTGATCATGATCAAAATCTGATCATGATCAAGATCTGATCTGATCAAGATCTGATCTGATCAAGATCTGATCAAGATCAGTTTTCAAGATTTGATCTGATCAAATCTGATCTTAGAGATCGAATTTTTTGTAATATGTTGTAATTTTTTTTGAATTTGTTGTAATTTTTTTAGATCAGATAACTCAGATCTGATTTTTAGAATTTTTTATTTTTTTTCTGTAATATGTTGTATTTTTTTAATTTTTTGCATGTATAAATGATCTGATCGAATTTTTGTAAGATGTTGTAATTTTTTTTAGATCAGCGAACTTAGATGATTTGATCTTGAGAATTTTTTTTTTTTTTTTTTTGTAATTTGCTGTTATGTAAAAATTGTATCAGGCGGGGCGGATTGGTTGGGGCGGAGATTCAAAGCCCATTTTTAAATCTATTTTATGCGGATATTCGGGGTGGGGCGGATATCCGTAAATCCGTCTGGAGCGGAGGTGGTTTTGAAAATTACTAATAAACGGATATGCGGAGCGGATTTTGAGCCCCGCAATCTTCAGCGGGGGTGGGATGGATTTGCTTAAATCCGCCCCGTTGCCATCCCTATTATTCCTCTTCAAAGCTAAATAATCGGAAATTTGTGTTGTAATACATTAATTAACGTGAGACAAAATTGGATGGTGATTCATCATCTATACGTTGTAATCGGGTTTTGCATTCATGTTTTGCAATCAGGATGATGTGGCATCATCATCATAGGAAATTTTTATAATCTTGCGATACACATAAACACTTTGAAATTTCATCATTCTTTTAAGATCACGTCACGTCACCCTGATTATAAAAACTCGACTTCCTAACATTTTCGTCATAGACATAAGATTTGCACCCCATCTTCCACACATTTATTAATCGTCCCTCCCGGCTATACTAATTTATTTACTTCGGTAATAAAAAGAACAATGAAAGAAAATATAAGATGAATATGGCAGGAAGATGAATTGATGTGTGGAGAACTTGTAGATTTTACCTTTTCATTTTTGTTTTTCAGTTTTTTCTTTACATAGATTACTTACTTATAATGTAGTTTTTCACCATTAAGAGTCTGAAATTGAATTGATGAATCAATCAGACAATGGTTAGCATGAGTGATTAGCTCTCAATTAATTAGGTTAAGAATTTTTTTTTCTTTTGAATTTCCTATTAATATATTTGTACCTCCTATCGGGTTCCAAATAGTGATGCAATAATAATAATAACAAACACACTATGATTGATGGTTGTGGGTCATAAAATGACCCATTATGACCCAACCAATTGTTACGCGAATATGCAAATGTTACTAATATATTTTTATCGCGAAATTCTACCAGCGAGGTTGCTTCCTGGGGGGCGAATTTACACTTTTGCCCCCTCTCTTTAACAACCTTTTGGAAAATGTGTTTAAAAAAGGGGGGAGGGGCAAAAGTGTAAAATCTCCCCCCAGGCAGCAACCTCGTTGGTTTCCCGTGTCAGGCAGAATTACTCATTCTTATCAACAACTCTTACGAGTACTAACTCGAGTGCCTTGAACTTTTTATTTGTTGATGGGGCTCCAAAACATACCAAGGTCGTCACTCAGCAGCCTTACTTATACAACGTTTAAATGATTCATTTACAATTTATCGTGTCCATGTATCTCATGCTAATTGAATGGTTAAAAATATTATTGCAAATATATCACTGTTGTGTTGTAACAGTTCACCATACAGTTTATATAGTTTCACAAATGAAGTGATACAATAATTGGATCAAAATGAATAGTATGTTGTTGTAAGTGATATTATTCATGGTGATCCAATTTATCATATCATCTTATTTGTAAAACTGTTTTTCAAAATTTTGCTTGAATTTAGTTTTGACTTGAAATTGTTTGATGAACTGATACATCGTAAAAATGATATTTTTTAGGGAGTTGTTACAACATACTGACTCACCCAAAGGGCAAAGTTCCATTGATTGTGAGCATTTGTTATGCAAATGACCATATGGTTTTCACCAAACCAGACCATCAATCTGTGAATTGTATTAAAGTCAAATCTTCAAGAGTTCCAAAAGATATTTGGTCTTAGAGCAAACTTAGATAAAAGCTCTATAATGATGGGATGTTTGTGAAGAATTAAGTGGAGAACATCACAAATTGTGTTGGCTTCAAGCTTGCTCAAGCTCCCATGTTCTACCTTGGATCCCTATTATTACAAACAGACCATTTGATCACCTTATCGAAAGGATTACTCGACTTCAGAATTGGAAGGTGAGACACCTTAGTTATGCTGGTAGATTTATCCTAATGGAGACTGTTTTATTTTTATGCAAGTGTATTGAAGAAAGATTTTTATGTCCCTCAAGCAAGTAATTTATAAAGTTGCTTCTTTATGCTCTGAGTTCTTTTGGTCAGAGCTAGATATGAATAAGAAGGTTATTATACCTGCTAGCCGAAAAAATATAGCAAAAAAACCCAAAGAGAATTGTGGCTTGGGTATTATTGGCATGAGAACTTAGAATAAGTTGCTAACTGTGCTCATGTTTGAAAATGCAAGGTATGTTACGATACTTGCAAAGAGGGTACTGACACTAGGTTAATATTGACTATAGGGGGTAAATGTTCACTTTTTTAAAATCGAATTTGTTTTGGAAAAATAAGGGGAAGTATTCAAATTCAAAGATCTCCGTCTAAACTTATTGAATGTTATGCTGTGACTCAATGATAGTCAGCAATACAAAGTTCACATGTTTAGTTGATTCACTTGAAAGTAAACACCAAATGAAAACCTTTCGCAAAATTCCCAAAGAAAGCTTGAGCATGCACATTGAACATTCAAGCAATTTAAGCTATGAAAAGTAAGGACAATTTATTTATGCATACATGGAAAAGTAAATAAAGTCAACGGGAAAATAAAGCAAACCAGACAAAGGTACCCATATAAGGAGGTTCACCTAAGCCAAAGTTTGATTGGCTCCGACCAATTCCTTCCACAGTGGGAAGGGTTCAAAAGCTTCGAGTTGCATTACCTAGTCAAAAGAGAACTCTGAATCAACATTTCACAACCTTGCAAGGTCTTATCCACGAGCTCCTACTGACATGAACCATGTGCTCTATTCTGTGAGTCTTACAGAACACTTTGGTGATCAAGGATGTAATCACAACTAAGTCATATGGACGTATCTTTGGAATCACGGAGATACAACTTGGTTTTATGTCCGTACTATGCGAGACTTACCGTTTAGCCAATGATCACACCATCATGGGATGCAACACAACCAAGGCTTACCACCTACTTCAAATCACTGGGGTATCACTTGTACAAATTTAGTCAACGGATTCAAGAACCCACATGGGGGGTGAAGGTGAGTTTAAGCAAACTAACACCCAAAGGATTTCTCTCCTATAGTAATACTCATTTGTCAGATAAAGAGATTTAAAAACTTTTTTACATTCACTTCTTCACTTAATGGAAGATGGAAGCTTCACTCAAAGGATTCGATAAAATGGTTGAAGGGTTAACACCTCTTCAAATAAGGCATATACTAATACAAAATAACCTTCAACACTTTTTCTCTCTTCTACTTAGGTAACCAAATAGCTCATGGAGAAAGGAATTAATTCTTCCTAAAACATCACGGATCTCTCACAAAGAATGAGAGTGTTGGGTGGTTGGGCGGATCTCTCAAAGGAATGCCAAAAGAGAATAAAATGATGAATTCAAGAATTTGAGAACATGAGAATCCAAGTGAATGTTCTTAAACCCTATTTATAGCCGTAACTGAAGAGGGTGAAGTCAACTTCACTAACATCACCACCTACTTTTCAGAATGATTACTTGCTTTTTCAGAACAATCGCATTCTGAAATGACCTATCAAGGGGTGAAGTCGACTTTGCCCGGGCCATATATCTTTTTCAAACAATAGAGATTTTTTAATCACATAGGCATGATACTTTGACAAGTACCTTGTCACATGAACTCATCCATCAAGCTCATGGGCATGTCTCATAAGGGACTATTTTATTCTCATTAGGAATATCTCCAAATTCGAATATTGAACTTGAATTTCAAATCTTCAGTAATATGTAAATAATTTCATCTTTGACCTGCTGACTTGACTTGCCTTGATTTATTCTTGTTAGCTTGTCTTGGTCTTCATAGCTTTTACTTGTCTTCATGAGTTGACTTTAATCATCTTGTCTTTTCACAATGTTCTTCATGAGTTAGATAATCTTTAAATGATATTTACAAAGCATAAACCTAATCTCATCACTCGATATATAGTTTACATTCTCACCATATATTTTTACATCGTTTTGACAAAATTCGCAAATACATTATCGACGTGTCAGTGGATCCATTTAGATTCAACGGTTGTGACAACATAGAATTAAAGGTAAACATTTTTGGACTATGGTTGTGCCTTCTAAAGCGTTCTTGGGCTTGGTGAACCTTCTTAAGGATTAGGAAACATTGTGTCCATCTGGTTAGATTGCTAGTGGGTAACGAAAGAACTACAGTAGAGAAGCTATGTAATTCCTTTGAGGAATTCTAAATGTCGAGGAAACAGGCGAGGAAACGGGCGAGGGACGGGACGTGGCGGGGTGGTGACCGTCCACCCCGCTCGAGATGCGTGCCATTGTTTTTAATGCACGCATCTCGAGTAGGGTGGACGGTCACCACCCCGCCACGTCCCGTCCCTCGCCCGTTTCCTCGACATTTAGAAGCGCTCAATTCCTTTTGTAGCTATGTGTAGTTGTGTGTGGATTGTGAGGTAGTGGTTTTGTTTTGTGGAGTTCTTGTTTGCTGCCTCATGAGATTTGTAGCTTGTAAATACTTAGGGTAATTTTCGTGCCTTCGGCATTGTAATTAGTTTGCTTATGGATAAGAAAATGTATGTGATAGGAGGATAATTTTTCAACTTCGACCATGTGAACATAAATTTCAGCCAAAAACTCTCCCTTTTCCTCTATGTGATCCGTTAGATCTATATGTTTGAGTAAATCTCAGTTGTTTTTTATCTCCAACTTGAAACACTATTATGATTTGTTATATACTAGGGTATTCCCAATAACTTCGACACTCAAATTTTTTTGCTTATGGATAGGAAAATATGTGTGATGAGAGGAAAATTTTCAAGTTTGATCAGGAGTATTTCAATTATATGCGAATATAAAGGATAAAACACACAACTTCAGTAAACACACTCTCACTTTCTCTACGTTCTCTTTCTACCCCATCAACGAGGTTATGTGACTTTGAAAGATTCATTTTTGGATGTTGGTTTTTAGTTCAATCTGTCATACCAATTATACAATTAGCATAATTATAAGAAGAACAAGATGGGTTCTTAGATTTGGTCATGTGTTCCAAGAAAATAGGTTTTTATACAACGTGGTGATTGGTGTGCAGTTTAATTTCTCTTTTGGGTTTTTCTTGCAATAACAAGGTGACTAATTTTCCATCTATCTATTAGTTGAGGAAAAGCATTTTCAATTTTGTTCTCAAATTTATCAGCCAGAGATTACCTCAGAGATTAATAAGAATGTGTATTTGTGGATTTTGTGGAGCTTGCACATGTTTTGCATGTGCATTCAAGGTGGGGTATTTTAGTCAATTAAATATAATTTACTGATCAACGTCATTGACCTAATAAGTTTGTAACAAAACGAGGATTAAACTCAATTAAAATTTAAAATGAAAGTCAAACTCAATTAAAGATATAAACTAACAATGGTTAAACTAAAATAAATAAATAAAACCATATCAGCTTAGCTTTTAAAAAAATAAAAATCATAAATAAGTGAAAACTAGCAAAAATATACATATAATATATCTCTCATGATATTTCACCATTTCATGCACATTTCATTGTGAAAACCATCTTTTGTGTATAAGTATCTAATCCTTCCTTTTGATATTTGCGAATAAAAGTTTTTAAATCTTGCAAGACATACGGGTATCTTCATTGTCTAATTATCAAATCAGTAAAAACAATGATGAATATAGAACATCAACATGGAATCAAAGAAAATGAAGTACTAAAAATTATATAAAAAAAATTGGTTGAGGAAGTATATTGTATAGTGCAAGAGAATTGTGATTGGAAAAAGATAATTACTTCGTGTTATCAAATGTATCTATCAAATGTATCGTGACAAACATAAGAAATGTGAGAAAATTAACCCCTTCCATTTGTCAACAACACAGTACACCTATTGAACTTGTCAATTGCTTTCTATTAATTAACGAGTAGTTTATGACATATATGCATATATAAAGAAAATCTACAAATTAACCAGTTAAACACGACTCTCATATTTTCTTGCGGTACAACCAAATTTCAAATGTTTTATTTATACCCTATTTCACTCGAAGATATATGATATGTTTGATTCCCTCCTCCATTAGCATAAGGTTGAACAGATGGTGAAAACTGAAAAAGGAAACCAATATGGGCCATTGAATGAGCCCAATACACAAAGCTAGCAAACAAGAAATTAGAGCCAATGGCCCAACAACTCCAAAAAAAAATCCACATTCACAATCCCTATATTCATTTTTAGGGGTTTGGAAAGATAGCTGTTGTTGGGCTCCAAAAAGTCAGGACCTTCTTCAATCGTACGGATTTTAAGGGCCCATTTACAACTCATTGTGTCCCTATAAAGAAGAACACTATCCATGATTCATGCTTTACCACTTTTATCCATTTATTGGAACGACTTCAAAACCTAATTCAAGAGATGAAGTTGATCATACATTAATTGAGGAAATTAAACATTGCTACGAGCAATTTGTTTTCATCTCACAGAGAATTTTGCTGCTCAATTTGCATTACATTATTATTCTTACTTCTAACTCGAATAAATGCAACTCTAGCTTTGTAATTGGTTTTTTAGCTCAAAAAATTATTTGTTTGTGCTTTTAATTAGAATCAAAAGTTCTAAGATCACTAAGCATTAATAAAGTATTTAATTCAGAATTTGAACTTATTAAAAATTCAAATTATGACTTTCGAATGAAAGCAAGCAACATTTTATCAAAACATAACCCTTCTTTACATCTACTTACCGAAGAGATGTAGCAATATTTTTTATAGTAATTAAATACTAAAAATCCCTTGTACGCGCCAATACGATTAATATACTCTATATATACAAACTAGGGATTACCAATCCCAAATAAGATTGTCTGCACAATAAATTTATATGTTAACGCTTAACGAAGTAATTGGGTGATTATAAACTTTGAGTCGGGTTTTTGAGTAGCCATTTCTATCATACTAGATAACATGGAGCTCAAATAACTTGAAGTCCTAAAAGAGTGGATTTATCAATATTATGTTTTCAGAAATTCTAAATGTCGAGGGAATGAGCGAGGAAACGAGCGAGGGAAATGAGCTGGCGAGGTGAAAGCCGTTCATTTCCTTCGAGATGCGTGTGTTGACTTTTTTCGCGCGCATCTCAAAGGAAATGAAGGGCTTTCACCTCGCTAGCTCATTTCCCTCGCTCTTTTCCTCGCTCATTCCCTCGACATTTAGAATCTCTCTTATGTTTTTTAGTAATTCTAGATGGCCAAGACTCGTGGATAAATTTGCGCCAGGAGGTGATGTTCCGCACGTGCAACTGGAGAGATAAACGAAAACCATATCCTCTTCCACCCGATTTGTGTGGATTGTGCATTGTTGTCGTCGATGATGATTCATCTCTTCCTCCTCCTGATTTGTGTGGCTTTTTGGATGATGATTCATAATATTTACTTCTTGGGTTGCTCTTACAGAAACGAATGAAGAGATTGTTCGTCGTGTATTGCTTCTTAAGCAGTTGTATCTGCTGCTACTGCAGTGGTGATGGCGAGGCAGAGGAGGACGAACACAACGGTTTATTCTTCGATCCGATGTGAGGAGAAGCAATAACAACATCACCAACAACACCACTGTCGGATTCAGGTTCAGAAATGAAGGAGGAGGAGCGATGATGATGATCGCCGAGAGGAATCTATCATCATCGCTCGGCCCCTGCGTCACCTTATGGCGCAAATTTGGCCACGAGTCCTGATCGTGTAGAATTACTCTCTGTTTTTAATCAACAATTCGAAGACACTACTTGAAGAATCTTCTACTTTAGATCCAATTACTAATGACAACTCAACTAGTTCAATTTATTGTAGGAGTTCAAGTTTTAGTAGCTTGTTTTCTTTGCTTAACTGATAATTGGGTAGATTTTCTACTAAAAGAAAACGATTCAGACAATATGGTAGTCTTTGGAGATCTTCGTGATGCTGTTAAGTTTGGATGGACTCGGAGAAGATGGAGAAGATTTGTACATCTTAGGTTTATGTTTTTGTTTAATTTATCAGTGGGAGATTAATAAGGATGTGTATTTGTGGATTTGCATGTCCATTCAAGGTGGGGTATTTTAGTCAATTAATTATAAAGTCAAACTCAATTGAATATAAACTAACAAGGGTAATAAAATAAAATAAAAAACCATATCAACTTAGCTTTTAAAAAAATAATAAAAAAATCATTAATAAGTGAGAACTAGCAAAAATATATGTAGAATGGAAAATTCTAGGGGTCGAGGGAAAAGGAGCGAGAGATGGGTGTAACCACTCATTCTCCTCGCGTGAGCGCTCGCGCGCATCTCCAACACAATGTGCTCATCCCGAGGAGGATGGGTGATTACACCCATCCCTCACCCCTTTCTCTCGACCCCTCCCTCGCTCTGTAGCAAAACTCATGTAGAATATATCTTTCATGATATTTCACCATTTCATGCACATTTCATTGTGAAAACCATCTCTTGTGTATAAGTATCTAATCCTTCCGTTTGATATTTGTCATGGAGAAAAGTTTTTTAATCTTGCAAGACATACGTGGTAGTTTCATTGTCTAATTATCAAATCAGTAAAAACAATGGTGAATATAGAACATCAACATGGAATCAAAGAAAAATGAAGTTCTAAAAATTATAAAAAAAATTTGGTTGAAGAAGTATATTGTATGGTTTTGGATAGAGCCTTTATAGCTGTTGTTGGGCTCCAAAAAGTCAGGACATGCCTCAATCGTACGGATTTTTAGGGCTCATTTACAACTCATTGTGTCCCTATAAAGAAGAACACTATCCATGATTCATGCTTTACCACTTTTATCCATTTATTGGAATAACCTCAAAACCTAATTCAAGTGATGAAGTTGATCATACATTAATTAGGGAAACTAAACATGGATATGGAGCAATTTGTTTTAGGGATGGCAACCGGGCATGCCCGTCCCGCTAGAGATCACGGATATTCAAATTTGCTCTGAATATATGTTTATCATATTTTGTAAAAACCATCCCCGAACCGGACGGATTGGTGGATATCCGCCCTGCCCAAAATACCCGGAGGAAAAAAAATAGATTATAATATATCGAATATCAAAAACAGATTCTCATATAATAATAAAATAAATAAATACAGATTATAATATATCGAATCAAACCACCATTGAGCAAAAAAAAAACAGATTATAACAGATTTGGTTTTTATGAGATCATACAAAAATTACAAAAAAATCCAGAAATTACAAACCATACAAAAATTACAACAAATTCAAAAAAATCGATCTCTGAGATCAGATTAGATCAAATCAGATCTTGATCAGATTTGATTTGATCAGATCTCAGATCTTGAAATCTGATCTGATCAAATCAGATTCGATCTTGATCTTGATCTCTAATGGGGGAGAGGAAGAAACTCTTTGTCTTTCGATCTTGATTTCTGATGGGGGGAGAGGAAGAAACCCTTTTGATCTTGATCTCTTTGAGGGAGATCGCGGCGTGAGGGGAGCAGGGAGGATCTCGCGGTGTGAGTGAGCAGGGAGGCAGATCGCGACGTGAGGGGAGGGAGGCAGATCGCGGCGTGAGGGGAGCAGGGAGAGAGATCGCGGCTTGAGGGAGGGTGAGGTGGTGTGCGGTGTGAGTGGAGGGCAAGGTGGTGTGCGGTGTGAGGGAGGGAGGGAGATCGCTCTGTCTCTGTGAGAGTGAGAGCTTGGTGAGGACTGAGGGAGTGATTGCATTTGTGAAAAAAGAGTTAATCTCTTTATATAGATAAAGGGTACTTTTGTAAATTTGTTGGTTAAACGGATATCCGCAGGGCTTACGAGGCGGATATGGCTAAAATCGTATCCGCACCGAATAGTAAACGGATATTTTTTGGATACCCGAAACCACCCGAAAACCTATTCAGCCATATCCAAATCCTCCCCATACGGATTGGGTGGGGCAAATATCCGTAAAAATCCGCCCCACTGCCAACCTTGATTTGTTTTCATCTCACAGAGAATTTGGCTGCTCAAGTTGCATTACATTATTATTCTTGAAAAATTCTAAATGGCGAGGAAATGGGCAAGGAAACGGGCGAGGGGGTGAGTGTGACCGCTCATCCCCCTCGAGATGTGTGCATGTGCCCTCGAGATGCACAACCTCTCGAATCTCGAGAGGGATGAGTGGTAATACCCAACCCCCTCGCCACTTTCCTCGACGGATAGAAGCTCTCTTACTTCTAACTCGAATAAATGCAACTCTAGCTTCAGAATTGGTTTTTTTAGCTCAAAAAATTATTTGTTTGTGTTTTTAATCAGAATCAAAAGTTCGGAGATCACTAAGCATTAATAAAGTATTTAGTTCAGAATTTTAACTTTTATTAAAAATTCAAATTATGACTTCCGAATGAAAGCAAGCAACATTTTATCAAAATATAACCCTTCTTTACATCTACTTACCAAGGAGATGTAGCAATATTTTTTTATAGTAATTAAATACTAAAAATTCCTTGTACGCGCCAATACGATTAATATAATCTATATATACAAACTGAGGATTACCAATCCCAGATAAGATTGTCCGCACAATAAATTTATATGTTAACGCCTTAACAAAGTAATTGGGTGATTATAAAATTTGAGTCGGGTTTTTGAGTAGCCATTTCTATCATATTAGATAAGCATGGAGCTCAAATAACTTGAAGTCCTAAAATAGTGGATTTATCAATATTATGTTTTTTTTTAGTAATTCTAGATGGCAAGGACTCGTGGCCAAATTTGCGCCAGGAGGTGATGTTGCGCACGTGTAGCTGGAGAGAGAAACGAAAATCATCTCCTCTTCCACCTGATTTGTGTGGATTGTGCACTGTTGTCACCGAAGATGATTCATCTCTTCCTCCTCCTGATTTGTGTGGCTTTTTGGATGATGATTCATAATATTTAATACTTGGGTTGCTCTTACAGAAACAAATGAAGAGATTGTTCTTCGTGTATTGCTTCTTAAGCGGTTGTATCTGCTTCTACTGCGGTGGTGATGGCGACGCAGAGGAGGACTAACACAACGGTTTCTTCTTCGATCCGATGTGAGGAGAAGCAATAACAACATCACCAACAACACCACTGTCGGATTCAGGTTCAGAGACGAAAGAGGAGGAGCGATGATGATGATCACCGAAAGGAATCTCGCTTGGCCCCTGCATCACCTCGTGGCGCAAATTTGGCCACGAGTCATGTCCGTGTAGAATTACTTTATGTTTTTAATCAACAATTCTAGTCAGCCATGTTTGCTAGCATTTTTTTGTTTTTTAGGTTTGTTTACACTTCTACCTCTTATATAGATAGTGTTTGTAGTTGTGTTTTTAAAGAGAATGAGCAAAAACTGTAAAAACATAAAAATTAAAAAAAATTAAAAAAAGGCCAAAAATGATAGCAAACATAGTTGGTTAGACTTACTCGTTTTTAATACATTTAAAAATGTCAAATGTATTAAAATGACTATAGTTTATGGAAAGTTAATGTGTTTTATGAAATACAACATATTGTTGTCTTAGCTTAGTCGGTAGAGCGCACGGCTTTGAATCCCACAAACCGTGTAGTTGTTCACATCTTTCTCATAACTTTCTTATTTCAAAACATTCTTAAGTAATTTAAATTGTGTATATTAGATAACTCAGAGTTCTATAATTTTTGTGTTTTGATCAGCTTGAGAATCGGTCTCGATCGAGCACATAAGTTGGCCGAAATTTAGGGACTTTTATTGCTAGACTGATTTGCGCCACTTTAGTAAAATGACCATAACTTGTTAATTTCAAAATATTTTTAAGTGATTCAAGTTTTGTTTATTAGATAACTCAGAATTCTAAAATTTTTGTATTTTGATGAGCTTGAGAATCAGTTTCAATTGAGAGTTTAAGTTGGTCGAAAGTTACCCTGTTTCTAAGTTGTCGGTGGTGTAGGTTAAAAAAAAAATACATGGTGGTGTGAGACAGCACTTTCAGTGGTGTGACAAAGTCATTGCCTATAAGTACAACATCTTGCCGTCTTAGCTCAGTCGGTAGAGCGCACGGCTTTTAACCGTGTGGTCGTGGGTTCGAATCCCACAGACGGCGTAGTTATTCACTACATGTGCATGATGGTTCCTCTCTGATACAACTCAAGAGCTATAATCACATATTTTTGTTGTCATAAACATGCATGATCATGAGAAGAATTGTGAGTGATGATCATTTCGAATGTCGGCCACCCTTGTTGTTCTCCCACTCCACTCATTGAGTCACAAAATTTACATCAAAACAACTCTAAATCTTTAGTACTTGAATACTTTATACAATGGAGATTTTGTTGTTACAAGTAGGAATGTCGACAAAGATCACAATGCATATAGTACAGATAAATGATATAGACTATGCTACCATGGCAACGGGTCCATGGTTTCTGCTTGATGTACTGTAACAGTGTACATCTCTAAGAGTTAAGCTTGCTGTTGTTAAAAGCATTTGATCTTGTTGCAGAAAAGACATTGTTACAGTTACATTCCTAGTATTTTCAGACCACTTGACAGTGTCAATCCTTTCCATCATAAAACTAGATTTTATTCCTTTGTGATCATTCCAGGGTATCGATTGATTGAACTGGAAAATCATTTCAAGTTGATGTTTGGATAGAGGTGGGAATTCTTTTACGAGTAATTCTGTACTAAAAATATACAACTTCAACATGGAATCAAAGAAAAATGAAGTACTAAAATTAAAAAATTAAAAAAAATCGATTTAAGGAAGTATATTGTATGGTGCAGAATTGCGATTGGAAAAAGATAATTACTTCGTGTTATCAATGCATCATCAATGTATCGTGACAAACTAGGGCTGAACAAAAAACCGACCGAACCGATCAAAATCGAACCGATTGGCTCGGTTTAAATTCGGTTCGGATCGGTTTCGGTTTAAAAAAATGCAAAACCGAAGTGGTCGGTTCGGTTTTCGGTTTCTATGTGATTTAAACCGACCAAACCGAACCCAACCGAATATTTAAATATATTATATTATTTATATATAAAAATAAAATATATTTTATATATAAATAATATAATATGTTTAAATAATCGGTTCGGTTCGGTTTTATTTCGGTTTTGGTTCGATTTTAGTCGGTTCGGTTCGGTTACGGTTTACATAAATTGGAATCGGTTCGGTTTCGGATCGGTTTTGTTAATGGTCGGTTCGATTTCGGTTTGAAAATTTTAAAACCGACCTAAGTCGGTTCGGTTCACGGTTTAGGTGAAAAACCGAACTGTCGGTTCGGTTTTCAGCCCTATGACAAACATATGAAATGTGAGAAACTTAATCCCTTCCATTTGTCAACAACATAGTCGACCTATTGAACTTATCAATTGCTTTTTAACATGTAGTTTACGATAGATATGTATATATAAAGAAAATCTTCAAATTAACCAGTTAAACATGAATCTCATATTTTCTTGCGGTACAATTAAATTTAAAATGTTTTATTTATCCCCTATTTCACTCGAAGATATATAATATGTTTGATTGCATTTCTTTTTATTCCCCTCCTCCATTAGCATAAGGTTGAACCAAATGCTGAAAACTGAAAAAGGAAACCAATATGGGCCATTTAATGGGCCCAATACACAAAGCTACAATCCCTATATTCATTTTTAGGGTTTTGGATAGAGCCTTTATAGCTGTTGTTGGGCTCCAAAAAGTCAGGACCTTCCTCAATTGTACGGATTTTTAGGGCCCATTTACAACTCATTGTGTCCCTATAAAGAAGAACACTATCCATGATTCATGCTTTACCACTTTTATCCATTTATTTGAATGACCTCAAAACCTAATTCAAGAGATGAAGTTGATCATACATTAATTCAGGAATTTAAACATGGTTACGAGCAATTTGTTTTCATCTCACGGAGAATTTTGCTGCTCAAGTTGCATAATTAATTCGAACAAATGCAACTCTAGCTTTAGAATTGGCTTTTTAGCTCAAAAAATTATTTGTTATGCTTCTAATTATAATCAAAAGTTCTGATATCACTGAGAATTAATAACGTGTTTAGTTCAGAATTTTACTTTTACTAAAAATTCTAATTACGACTTTTGAATGAAAGACAAAAGATAATTTACCGAAACATAACCCTTTTTCACATCTGCTTACCGAAGAGATGTAGCAATATTTTTTTGGTAGTAATTAAATATTAAAAATCTATTGTACCCGCCAACACGATTGATATTCTCTATTATATTTTATATACAAACTGGGGATTAGCAATTCCAGATAAGATCGGATGCACGATAAATTTAGATGTTAACACTTTAACGAAGTAATTGGGTGATTATAAACTTCGAATTGGGTTTTTAAGTAGATTGTTGTTAAATAATACTATCATTTCTACCGAATGACATCATTAGTGCCCTACTTTCTGAATGACACCACTACCGTTCTAAAATATATTATCACCTACTGAAGGACAGTCCAATATAACCAAAAAAAAATCTTACCACCTATCTTCTCCTTCTCCCTTTCTTCTCTTCTTCCCCTTCGCAACTACCACCCCGTCACTACAACCTTTCCACCACCACCTCGCCACCGCCACCTCTCCTCCTCCCTTTTTCTTATTCTTCTTCTTCTTCTTCTTATTCTTCTTCTTTTCTATCAATCCCCACCACCGCCACCTCTCATCCTCCTCCCCTCTTATTCTTCTCCATCAATCACTACCACCACTCCGCTGCCTCTCCTTCTCCCCTCTTCTCCATCGACCACCACCCCGCCACCTCTCATCCTCTTCCCTTTTTCTTCTTCTTCTTGTTATTCTCCTCCTCCTCCTCCCTATCACATTTTTCTTTTCTCCATCAATCCCCACCACCGCTACCTCTCCTCCTCATCTTCCCCTCTTCTTCTTCTTCTTCTTCTTCTTCATCATCATTATTATTATTATTATTTTCCTCCTTGTCCCCATCATTTTTTTTCTTCTCCTCTATCATTTCCCACCGCCGCCACCTATCCTCCTCTTCTTTTTTTTTCCTTTTTTTCTTCTTCTTCTTCTTCTTCTTCAGTCACCATCACCATCCTGCCACCTCTCTGCTTCCTCTTATGGGGTAGTGTTGCTCGTGTGAAGAGATAAGAGAAGCTGAAGATGGCGGTGTCCTTCAGTAGATAAAAAAAAATTAGGATGGTGGTGTCCTTCAGCATAAATAGTGATGTTATTTAGCAACAGCAATATAACTAACCATTTCCATCATACTATTGCATGGAGCCTCGAATAACTTGAAGTCCTAAAAGAATGGATTTATCAATAATATGTTTTTAATACATTTAAAAATGTTGAATGTATTTTAATGATAACTATAGTTTAAATGCCGAATTAAAAGTGCATTATCAAATAGGCAACGACTGCTCCACACAACCAAAAATGCTTTTTCACACCATTTAACTCTCTCACACCACCACCCTTTTCCATACACCTATATAAACAAGGAAATCCATTTTTCTCATTCCCATTCAAATCGAAATGCACGTCTCCCCCCCCCCCCCATTCAAATCTTCCCTTTCCCCACATTCAAAATTGATTTCGACTATTTCTTTTGGTTCGATACTGCTTCTTCCCTTTCGCATTTTCTCTCTCGCAAAATAAGCAAGCAAATCTTCCTTCTCACATCTCCCTTCTCTTGATTCGATTGCTTCTACAACCCCTCGGATCCATTCTTCACTTCGTTTCAGATTTCAACACCAACGCTTCTGAAACAAGCTTTCAAGTTATTTTCAATCACAAAATTTTCAGAAAAACAAAGTAATCTCATGGAAACTTCAAAAATATTTTCAATCACAAAAAATGAAGTAACCTTAAAAAAAAATTAGAAATCACAAAAAAAAAACTATTGTTTGCCTGAGACAATGCAAAAACTTTGCATTGATTTGGGCGAACAGTAAAAAAATTTTGCTAAAAATTTCATGTTCTCCTAGATCAATGCGAGATTTTTTTTAAATATTCCCTGGAACAATGCGAGGTTTTTGCAAAAACTTACATTGTTCTGGGCGAACAGAAAATTTTAACAAATTTTTCGATAAATTTGCGTGACTTTAGTAAAATAGTCATAACTTTCTAATTTCAAAACATTTTCAAGCGATTCAAATTGTATTTATTAGATAACTCAGAGTACTACAATTTTTATGTTTTGATCAACTTGAGAATTGGTCTCAATCAAGCATATAAATTGGCCAAAAGTCAGAGACACTATCCCATTTTTATTGTGAAACAGATTTGCGCGACTTTAATAAAATAACCATAACTTGCTCATTTCAAAACATTTTCAAGTAATTTAAGTTTTTTTTTATTAGATAACTCAGAATACTAAAATTTTCATGTTTTGATGAGCTTGGGAATCGATCTCAATTGAGAGTTTAAATTAGTCAAAAGTTATCTTATTTTTAACTTATTGTTTTTTTCAAAAAAACATTTTTTGAGTGGTGTGAGTTAGTAAAAAAGAAAATAATAAATTAATTAAATAAATAAATATAATAACGTACATGGTGGTGTGAGCAGTGCATTTAGTGTAATATAGGGGTTTCTTATCAAAAGCCTACATCTTGCCGTCTTAGCTCAGTCGGTAGAGCGCACGGCTTTTAACCGTGTGGTCGTGGGTTCGAATCCCACAGACGGCGCGATTTTTTTTCACATTATTTTTATTTTAGCTCAAATATTCACAAAAACTTCATCTTTTTAGCTTTTATTAGCTCCTTTTATTAGCTCGATCTTATTGTGTAATCCACTGTTAATGAAATGTCACCTTCTCATTATCTTCCTCACCCACTTTTAATGAAATGTCAACCTTCTCATTATCCTGCTCAGCCACTTTCACCTCATTAATCTTACTAGTTAGAGTAGTGGGAACTGGGAACTCACCATTTTTTTGGTGGTAACCAATGGGTCCTTCTGTGTCTGAATCTAGATCCAAACACAAACACTCAAACTCACTATGTGGCTCTTGTTTACCTGACAACTTCTTGTGTATATGTGTATGATGTTTCCTCTTTGATATAACTCATTATCACATAATTTTGTTTTGTTACAAGCATGCATGATGAGAAGAATCGTGAGTGATGATGATCTTTCGAATGTCGGCCATCCCTGTTGTCCACCCACTCCACTCATAGTTCACAAAATTTACATCAAAATAACTTTAAATCTATAGTACAAGAAAAACTTTATACAATGGAGATTTTGTTGTAACAAATAGGAATGTGTCGACATATATCACAATGCATATAGTACAAATAAATGATATAAATCTATTAGTTACCGCAATAGGACCTCTCAGTGTACACTGTTGTACCAACACATTCGCGTGTATTAATCATTCAGAGGGTGTTTTGATAGAGATGAAAATTCTTTTGTAGGTTCATATAATTTTGAGCAAGTAGACAATGTTCTTACGGAGGCAGACGCAGTGGGTGACGATGCTTATATTGATTTGTATTGGGATATTTTTGTGACACAAACTTATGTGTAAGCGTCTTCTTAGGTTTATTGTAGCTTTCAGTTATCTTAGTTTCCTTCTAAGTTTGTTCCTCGGTTTTTATCCAAGTGTGTATCGTGGTAAGTTTCAGGGTAGACTACTTCAAGTGCACTTTGCCATATGTTTAGTGACTGGTTGCTTGTGTTCATCAGACTTCTTCGACTTTAAGCTCAAGGACGATCATTTTCAACTAAGTTGATGGAATTAGGATATTTATTAAGATTAACAATAATAGTATTGTTGTACGCATATTAATAATTCTAGTATTATTAGGACATCGTTTTTTATTAGGTTTAGGTTTGACTTTTTATATAGCGTAGCTACTTCATTATATTCAGTTGATTAATGAAAAAAAAATTATTTATTGTTTCTTTTATTTTTCATTGATTTACTTTATTGTTGAATTTATTTGATATCAACATTATCTTTAAATTTAGGTTATTCAGCAAGTTATATTCTATCATAATCATACCCAATGATGTAATTAAGTTTTGTGGCAGAAAAGGCCTTTCCTTGTAGTTTTCAGCTTTTCTATGTGGAAATCATGATTCTGGATACCCCAACCAATACAGCACATTAGTTCCAGAGAATGTGCTGATGAACATGGGTGCTCAACTCTAACTCAGTTTATACATGATTGAAGTGTCCATGGTATCCAAACTGAAAAAATAAAAATGAAATCCAAAGAAAACTCGAAAGATTTCCCTATCTTGCTAAGGCTCTTAGCCGTTATAGTGTTGGATATATCGAGCTTATATGTTGTATAATATCTTGTTGGACGACCATACATCAATGTAAAACACTATATGATATAAGACTATTCAAGTCAACACCAATAACCCGACCTATTGATTGATTGATCATATCATCCTCGATCCATCTGATTTTAAGATAAGAATCAGAATAGAGGACAATATATATCGCGATGTTTTGAACCCTATGTGTGTAAGTGTATGAAGTGTGTTCTTGTGAATACTAGTACAAAAACAAAATCACTTTGGACAGTCACATGAAAAAGACTATAGCACATGCACAGATGTTCCTGGTGGTGGGTATACTGATGTGTTCATGTCTACCATAGAGCAAGACCATAGCTTTGAGCCTTTGACTCTGCCTGACCTACTTGTAGAATTAACATGAGTAGTACAAGTTTTCTTGATTCCCCACCACAATATACCTCCAAACCACCATGTCAAAGTCACTAAAATGTAAATGTTAATGTTACACCACAATTGTCCAAGTCAAGTTGAGTCTTATTTCAAAACCACCATCATTTGTTTCACACAAGTAGAGGGACAATATGAGGTAAGAGGAGGAGATTATTGTTTGTCATTGCTGCTTGAATGATTGTTTTCTTTGAAAATTAGGGTTATTACCAATAGGGAATGTTGTGATGTAATATGCATATACAAAATGTTACAAAACCTATGCAATTTGTTCTTGTTTGGACCAAAGGAAATGATTAGTGTATTATCCTTAAACTTTTTAGTCCCCCAATTAAAATTTTGTGTAGTCATTACATCTTATTTAACATTTCTACGACTGCGTGTATTAAGGGTTTGTTTGATTGCAAGTAAGTCCATCGAAAGAGAAAAGCTTCTGCCTAGATGATCAGCTTGCTAAGGGTGTTATGCTTGCTGAACCGAAACCTAGATACCCCTAAGACGGGTTATGAGGGAAATAGAAAGGCACCATTATCTATTTTTCATGCCATCGAACTAACCCTAACTAAGATAAGGGTATATATACATAAATTAAAAGATGATTATTTCAATAACTAGTAATTACAGTTTTGTGTACAACATACTGGTGCCTGATAAAACTCAGCATTTTAAATGACTTTTTGAACAATAACTGGGTGAGAGGGAATCCACAGTTAGAGAATAGAGAACAATACAAAGAAACTAGGAAACAAGTAAGCATCTATAACAAAGTAGAGTAAAAAAAAGAAAGCATATTTTGTGCTTTCTTTAATCAAGTGAAATCTTACTTCATTTTTTTGACACAAAGTTGACAACATAATCACACTTTTGTTCCCAAATTTCCTCCAAGAATAATTATCAAATTGACAAGAAAAATAAAGGTCATATAAGTCTCTTAGCAACCACACAATATTATATCCAAGTGAACTAAGAACACCATTCTCTCATGGCGCCGCATCCTCTAATTCTTTGATAAAAGATTCTCCACATTTTGATCGAGCAATGTTTTCCCCTATTTTCTTCCATTCTCCTAACATGTTATGATTTAAAATGTTACCAAAAATATGTGCTTAGAATTCTATGTAGTTTTCTTAAAGTGCCTTTTAGTTTTGAGAAAATTTTCTATACATTTCATCAGTTCTTTTGTGGCATTGTCAATGCATTGAAGCCCAACTTCTGTTCATATACATTGAAAGTGGCAGTGTAGTGAGCTTTGTTTATGTTAGACATCATGCATAAAGATGATTAATAGTATTCTTTACTCATACTTTAGGTTTTTGGTATCTTGAAACCATAAGGATGATAAAGTTCAGATGTCCATTGTCGCAATTAGGTTTTGATTGTACGGGTACCAGATGAGTTTTTTTTTTAACTCCTAAAAGGCGAAAAAATTCATAGAGAAAAAGAAGAAAACTTTTTCGATAATTTAGGGTTAGTCGAAAGTTTTACAATGGCTTGAGTAAGCATTGTTTGGTTTTACAGAGTGAAAAAAAAAAAAAATTGAGTGAAGAACGATGTATTTTAAAAGTTTTTCGTGTCAAAATATTCATCACTTGCTTAATAAAATAGATAAACAATAAAATGTGAAAATGTTTTTCCTTTATATATCTCTTCTTTGTCAATGGAGTATTAGCCCAATTGATAGGCTATGGTGGATAGTATCACAAATCTAGGATTCAAACATTGTCGGCGGCATTTGGAGTGTGAGGCAACATCTTTGTACATCTCTTTCAATTGTTTTCTCATTAAATGAGATACCTAAGTACCACCCACCACTTATCTCTAATACAACAACAAATCACCATTCCATAGTCGACAAAAATCAAAAGAGATACATAAATAGATCAATTACAAATTAAGGCTACTAATCAATCAACTTCTATATGTAAATAACAAAAACATATTTTGTAAACTAATAAAACTCGAAACCTATAGAAAAAAAAAATCAAGTAATGATCCTATTATCGCTCCGATAACACGACAAATTAGAGAACAATATGACCATAACCAAATAATCTAACATACCCAAATGGTCAAATTCTTAGAGAGAGATTATTCATTATTATCAAAAAAAAACATTCTTAGAGAAGACAATATGAAGATAAACCAAATAATCAAACTTTGCCCTAATTGTGGTCATCCAATGGTCAAATCACTGTGGACTTCCAAACCACCCCAACTTTTACCTTGACTTTACTATGGACACCCCCATAATCACTGTTGGTTATCACCTTATATTACCATGGATCTTCATGTCTACTAGCTAGCTTTTCTAGGTCTCTGTGTACAGTTTACAAACCTGTTTGAGAAATAAAAAAGTCTCCTCTCATCACTTTACTCACTCACATTGTTGTCTTGCCGCATCCACAAGTCCAAAATTTCTTCAAACACTTGTCTTTTCAACCCCTCTCTCACTAACACGTACCTTTTCTGTTACTCTCTCTAGATCTTTCTCTTTTACAAAAATCCATCTCCATTAATGTCTTGTTCACCCATTAATGTCATAGAGTAAGAAACTTTACAATCATAAACATCCCAAAAAGCTAAGAACTCAAAAGGGTAATTAGAAAAAAAAAAATATATATATATATATGGAAAAGCTTTTGTTCCTTCATTATGATCTCAAGAAGAAAAAAAATTTACATTTCCGCAAAGGGAAGGTTTCTACATCTCATCTGCTTAAACCCCATGAACAAAAATTCAGAAATTTAAGACCCCATTAAAAATTGAAACCAAATAATTCACTGGTGTTGGTGTTGTGGGGTTGCTTCAGAGGTCTGGGGTGCTCTGTTTTGAACTTCTTCTTGTTCATCGTTATGATCTTCTTCCTCAATGGGTTTCTCCAATTTCTCGGACTTATCAGTCTCTTTAAAGCTGCTACTGCTGCTACTGCAAGTGCTAGTGTTGCCAAAAGAAGAGGCTCTGCTAGTCATTGGGGTGGCTAAGAAGGTGGGTTTTTCATCACCAGCCATGATGACTACAATTTTCTCTTCATAAACAGGGTGGGGTGGTTTCATTCCATCACCAGATTTCTCCTCACCATTCTCTGGGTCTCTCTCTTCTTCACCATCTAAGTGGCCTGAGAGTTTCCAGTATGAACAAGCAAGGATCAATAGAGCAAAGGCTATGAGACCCAACATGGCTGCCAAGCCTCCAAAGAGATAAGGAACTGGGGAATGCCATGGTGAGCTGGGTATTCGACCGACAGATGGAGACGTCGATAAAGATGAAGAAGAAGCAGCAGCAGAAGAAGGTGTGTTTATACCTCCTCCAGGTCTCATTTTTGCTTTGTTGAAAAGAGAAGAGAAAAACAGGGGAGGAGGAGGAGGAAAGCTGGGTTTTTTGTTTTTTGTTTTTTTTTGGTGTGTTTTGTGAGAGAGGATGAAGAAATGGGAAATGAGTCTGTTGGTTATTTATAAGGGTATAAAGTTAAAGAAATTATAAGAGTCTGATGTCATTTGGAGAAAGTTTAATTGATAGTGGTGGTGCATGATGGGGTGCTTTGGGTGTCAATGATTTATTCAAACTCGCAAATTTTGTTACTGGGTTTTTAAGGATCACGTAACCTATTAATTGGACGACCTATAGATCAACATCCATTAGAAAGTAATCATGTAACAAGTGGGATTGAAAGCTAGGACATGAGAGACAAACCTACACAGCCCTAACCACTAGACAATAACACCATCGGCAACTTAAGTAGTTATTGTTCATTGTCGTGTTGTATAATGCATCATATATGTACTCTAATAGAACTAGATTTGCCCCACATACTAGATAGCTTTCTTAATGCAGCATCAGACCTTGCTTATCATAGTTCACACTCAATCGAATTAACCTCCTATAGGAAACAAGATAAGATTAAATGGATTGGATTTAATGTGATTAAGATCTCAATCTACAACATTAAATGCAAAATGGGAAGGGAATCAATGAAGAACCAAAAAAAAAAAAAAAACATTTTACATGGAAAGCTCTAGAAGAAGGTATTGTACTTTTAATTATATTTTTGGATTGGATCGTATGACCTAATAATATCATTCGCAACTGTTCAATCACTGAGTCATCGCACCTTTAACGAAAAATCACCTATCTATCACAACTCTAACTCAGTGTTGACAAGAAATAATTTGGCAACAAAGAGCCACTATCGAACAGTCTGATAAAGAGGATTAAAAACGTAGATGGAGTACATTTATCCCTCATGCTGCCTCATTCTCGACAACATTACTTATAAGATCTGATGCTCAAAAATGTGTCTTACCTAAATAATTACAAAGGTAAGTTCGACATGTTAAATATAATTAAGTTCACTTAAGACTGTCCCTCACCATGTTCATCTCTGGTTGTGTTGGATTCTATTTTATTAGGAAAAATGTTAGCTAATAAAGTGTTTAATTTATATGCAAAATGACCACATATTGCCTAAAAATGGGAATCGATGAGCCTCATCAGGATGAAAAGAACCCAATCAGATGGTAAAACCAAAAGATGATCATGATATATTTTGGTTAATTAGCATCCAACTCCATTAACAAAAGATGATAAGATTATGGAAGTAGTTTAAAAATGTTCCCTTTTCCTTTCTTATTTTTTAGTGATTTCATGTACAAAGCTCTCCAAGGTTATCCAAACAAAGACCATCCCCCCTCTCCCTTCTTCTTCATTGTTGTTTCATATCTGAGTCTACAGTAAAACCCACTAAGAGGAAGGTTGATAGAGATGACAATGAAAGAAAGAAAGAAAGAAAAAGCAATGATTCAACAATGGAATTGTTGTGAAAGGTAGATGGAAGAAAGAGACATAATAGAGGAGGTTTTGTTTTCACCAATTGGTGTTGGTGTTGGCGTTGGTGTTGTATTGTAATTATGATTGGAGAAGGTTGTGTTTTGGGCCTCATGCATTTTGCCTAATTAATTGATTAAACATGTTATTTACTTGAACATGTTATGTACTATCTCAACCACTAATGCACTTGGTTAGGTGGTGGATTATTGTTGGTCTATGTTAAGTCCTTTTCCTTGAATTTAAGAACCATCTGCATAATTTTGACTAGAATTAAAAGTACAATGAAAAGTTTGTATCACTATTGAGCCCTCAGGTGGGCACAAGGCCCGCTCAACACCATCCATCATCCTTGAGATGTGCTAGAATCAGGGATCATTATTACATGTTAAATTTTTTTTTCTTTCAAATATGAATATTTTTATAGAAGATAAAAAGTGAAACAAGATATAAGGGGAACCATTTCTAAATTAAGGAATGCCAAGACACTATGAATGTGTCATAAAACAAGTCTCTAAAAAGATTACAAGTCGAACCTATCTTCCACAATATTTTTCTAATCTCGATAAAGATAGATTGTTTCGATCTTTTGAGCCCTTAAAAAACCTTCATATTTATCTTTTTCCGCACACACTACATGAGCACGTGAGGAACCCTACACTATAACCATTATGCACGTCGGAATGGATTAGTTTGTGACCACCAACTTAGCCAATCCAAAAGAAAACCTTGAAACATCAAACTTAGACCAAATTCTGACAAGAAACCACTGCAAATAGATTTGTTATTTGCAATGGAGCATCAAGTGATCTAGAGTCTCGTCATTCTCATTATAAAGCACACAAAGACTTCATGTGAAAATTCCTATCTTCCTTAATCTATCTTTAGTCAAGATCCTCTAATGCTACAACCGACCAACAAAATAAATTAATCCGAGGAAGAAGAATTTTCACCATAACGAAATTTTTGTAAGAGAAAGTGAAGGGGTTAGAATGAGTCTCATAATAAGAGGCATATAACATATCAAAAAATTCTTTCACCAAGAAACCTGCACATTTACCCTTTCACACCAACTTATCAAATCCCTTAAGAGCATCTGATTATCCAAACCTAACAGTTGCATTAAGTTAACTATTAAATACATATCTATCTATCTATCTATCTACCTACCTACCTATATCTATCTATCTATCTATATATCATACAAGATCAAATACATGTTAAATTTTGATAAGAGTAACAAAGAATCCAATATGAACCTAATCAATTGAGAATCTCTTTTTCATTGGAAAAGGGATTTTAAGGACCCCAAACCTATATACGTATATAATCAATTCACCATCTTTTTAGATTTAGAACTATTACTTAATGCATTTTAATTTAGTCGTTGTTTCTGATGATGGTGTTGCAATTGCACCTGAAGATGCTCGAAACCCCTTATTAATATTTTTAATCTTTTGACTATATTGCTCAAGCATAATTTACACATTCTAGTGCATTATTACTTGTTTATTTCAATTTAGTTATCAATTCACATATCTTAATTTATAACCAAAACACCACATGATATTCAAATGTTATGTGATTCACAATAACTTTTAAAATGGGTAAATGAGCTTTTCTAGCTGGCCTGGGTTTCCTGGGTTGACTGTTTGAGTGGGTGAATTTACACTTTTGCCCCCCTCCTTTTTAAACACTTTTTGAAAAAAAGTTGTTAAAGAGGGGGACAAAGGTGTAATTTTACCCCCCCCCCCTAGGCAGTCAACCCAGGCTGAAAACCCAGGCCATTTAGAATTTTTGGGGGTAAATACAACATTTTACATTTCTAGAAGGGGAATATTTAAGTTTGATAATTGAAATTTTCTTCAATAAGCAAGTAATTGAGTGGGCTTAGCTTTATATAAAGAAAGTGGAGACTACTTTTAAGTAAAGTAATACCAAGGTGGCCGTAGTCGAAACGCTACAAACAAGTTTGAAGAAAGAAAAGGAGATTTGGTTTGTTGAAATAAGGGTGCATTTGGGGTCTATGTTCTTGTGTTGCACCTAGCTTAAAAGGTCCCAAAAAAAAAAAATATATGATGTTTTCAATTTCTTGATCCCTTTTGGATTTTCAATGGCGTCTCATTTTAGCTTATGGAGTCCACGTATGAAGTTATATTGTTCTCGATATCTTAATTGTTCTCCCATTTGTCTTAACATCGATCAATTGGCTCCCTAGCTTTCAACGATATATGTGAATTTTAGTTGGAACGCTCAACGACATGATATTAGTGTATGAAATATATACACGCAACAAAATATGTCACGTAAATATGAATCTTTGTGTGAGATGTCTCAACCTACTTTAATAAATACCGCCAAATTTAGTCACATACAATAATATTTCATGTGGATGTATTGGGCACATAGTATACAAAATTACTACTATAGATGTTGGAATGTTTTTTCAGCAGATAGAGTTTTTTTATTTATTATTCATTTGATAGAAGTTAATAAGTTATCTTGTCAAATGCACGATGGTTATCATTCAAGCATCCACTAGTATCTAACATGCCGAGTATATGAAGTAAGGCTTTCAATTAGGGTTAGAGTCAGTCTAACTGTCGAGGGAATGGGCGAGTAAACGAGCGAGGGAGGGGGGAGGACCCTCCATCCCCCTCACGATGCATGCAGAGGAGGGAAGGCACGCATCACGAGAGGGATGGAGGGTACTCCCTCCCTCCCTCCCTCCCTCGCTGGTTTCCTCGCCCATTCCCTCAACAGTTAGAATTGGGGTTAGGGTTAACTAAGGTTTCGGAGTAGGGTTCATAGTAGACAAGATTACTCCTACAGTATATGAAGTAGGGTTTCTGATTAGGGTTAACACATGGAAACATGTGCATGGCACGTGCCTTTCCATTATCAAAACACCAATAACAGAAACAGTGAAAAGTTAAAGCAACTCTCGTCCCTCAGCTTAGGTCACAAACACAGAGCAAACCAAGCTGGGCCAAATGGGCGCCCAGGTAGTTTAATCGTGACATCAAGAGCTGTGGTGGCCCATTGAGAAAACGTCGGGACATTTGGTGGGTGGGCCCAAGACCTTTATGCTTTGCCTGCCACCATCTCCTTCCTATACAACACCCTGTGACGTACGACATCCCTCAAGTCCTCAGCCACACATCTTTCCTCTTTATTCCAAACGTGGATCTCGAGAACACCACATAAATCTAAAAGCCCATACCAACTTCGTGGGCCCCCATAGATGTATCATCCACATCAGCTTCCACCGAACACAAACGTACACGCCAAGGACACTCACTGAGTTCAATCAGTAGCTAATTATTAAACTGTTATCCATATTTTGGATAGCCACCAGCTATAATTTGGCTCAAGAAGTTCTCCACTCTGACGAAAGACCGAGATGAGATGTGAAGGCACTACACGTGTCACTTAGTCGTAAAAGTCAAGTTGCTATTTTCAAATAGGTTACTAAATTACTAAATATAAAATAAATTATCTAATATTGTCGTTGACATCTTGACACACACTACACAGTGAAGTTGAATTCTAGTTAAAAAAATAAATTGTAATTATAGATAGAGATGTGAAAAACACCTTGACGCAATCATCATCATATTGTAGTCTAAGTGGCTTTCCAATACACCATCCTTCTGCCTCTTGTTCGAGAGCTTCGATATCAGAAGTCGCCTAAACACAAGAACTTCTAATCATGAAATTCTCCAGTGCTCCGATTGGAAGAAAGGGTAAGTTATTATAAGCCAAGACAAGAGTGACCAAAACCTAAACAACCAAAGGCCAAGTCAAGCAAGCAACCATTCAAAATGATGTTAGTTTCAGGTGGAGGTAACAGCGAATGACAATGATAGTGAGCAATACTCTTGTCTAGAATGATTAGAGGAGGTCATAATATTATGTTACATAAAAATGTAACTAAAAAGCTATTTGCAAATCAAAACCAAATCCACTTAGGATATTAAATTATATCTAGCATTCGTGTTTTTTAAGAGTGAGATCATCCAGTAAAAACACTTGGCTTAAATGATTTCACTCTTTTTCATTAAATATTGATTTCCAATTTAATTAGTGGTCATTAGTGAAGATGATGATTATATGTGTGTGTCATTTTCATGTTAAAGTATGGATTATATATTTAAGTAAGAAGTACAATTAATCAAGTTAGACCATAGCCACATATTAAGTTATAAGAGTTATTTGCATTTGCGTATGTCTTAATCAAGTTACATATCCAAATTTCTTAAAAATGTGTTTGTATATAGAGTTCTTCGTAACTTCTAAAATTGGTATCTCTTTATCTTTGCTTTCCATTGATTAAATATGAGATCGAATACATAAATATGGATAAGCATTCGCTTAGTTTAAGAAAGCACTTAAGGAAGTGGGATTACTAATACTATTTTTCTTCACTCTGTTTTCCTCAAATGATATCCCACACTAAACCAAGAGAATAGGATCCTTATCTCATCATCATACGAAGTGTTGTTTATATGCATATATAGTATTTAAGGTACCTGAATATGGTTGTGGGGTTGAACCCTACTAACCTTAATATCTATTGTAAATAAGGATTAGCATCTAATCTCTAATCCAATATCACATAAATTTTAGCTCAGCCATAAAGTAAGGAAATGACATTCATGGGAGTTTGATAATGTGTTGGAATCTTGTGTTAGAAATCACATACAACAAAAGCAAGGAGGATGAAAAAATGGGAATTGAATCGAGCACTTGGTTCCCTACTTGGGTGGAACCATGACATATACAAGTGCTTTTCAATGGTGCTTTGGGGATTTTGGATAGGATAGCACCCTTAAATTGCCAATACAATCATCATCAATTCAACAAACAAACAACTATATACCATATAAAAGGATATGCGAGATTTGGGTCCCCTTTTTTTTTATCATTGTGGTTTTGGTCTATTTCATTGCAACAATTTGGGTTGTGCATTGCCCATTAGCCAGCTTGCCGTGTCAAAGTCTGCGACCTGTCGATGTCCAATCGTCACCCATTGTTGAGCTACTGGCGCGGTGTTGGGAACTCGTGATTAAACACTAGCTTGTGACTAAAAAGGATCCGGGTGCTCTATATCAGGACGTTTGGAATAAAGTTAGCTCGTGACTAAAAAGGATCCGGGTGCTCTATATCAAGACGTTTGGAATAAAGCTGACTAAAGTTGTTCAACCATGTTTGTAGAATTTCATGACAAGGGTGTTTATGAAAACAACTCTAACAATTGATATGAACCTTGATGAAGATTTGGAAAAATCCTTGTATGATTCACTTATTCGGAATCAAGCTATGACTACTTTTACGGAAGTATTTGCATTGCGAAGCCGAATAGTATCGATGGCCGGTTTCTATCATCCTGGTTTAGGACAGGAATGTGCTTGAGAGTAACTCCTATCAACGTCAAAATTTATCTGTTGAAGACAAGTTATCAATCTACTCTTCCGTGCGAAACTTTTGACATATTAATGGAAGCAAAAAGATTTGAGACCGAAAGATTTGGCTCTATCAAAAATAGATGTGCACCATGAATCAGTTAAACATGGCTAATCAGTCAGGAAGATCTTTATTGATCCATATGATTCCAAAGGCCTTGATGTGCTTTGACTGAAAAAGAAAAAAGCAACAAGCACTTTGGCTCAATAATAATGCCTTGCAATTATATCAAACAAAAACTGAAGGGCCTCTCTCCGCAAGACCATAACACACTAACAATCCGTGATGTAGGGTGCAAAACTAGGGCCTGCAGGATAGTCTTGCTTTTCATTACTGTTGCTTACTTCTTTTCATAACCCAAACATTACATCCGTAAATCCTCTTCACAAAATTTCAAGATTTTGGTTTGTGAATTGATTGGTAAACCACATCAATTCAGATAAACGTCTATCTGGTTTTCAATACAAAATAGAAAGACAACATCACTTCTGATCACCGCAAACATACACATTACAAGCATAATTGATGAAATTGCATACACAACCTACAGCGGGCTTTCGAAGATAAAGAGTTATCATCAACCTTTATGATACTATAATCAGCCAAATACTTCTTTACCTTGCTTACCAGTAGGCCTCATTGAGTGTTCAACAAACAACAGCTGTTTGTAATTTACTTTTCGACTTCTACTCTACATGATGCAAGTACTCAATATCCCCTACCCCATGCAGTTCAAAGGCCAATTGATTCAATGTATGCCCATGCAATTGATTCAATGTATGCCCATGCAATCAACTGTCGGGAGCAATACATATTACACTCGAGTCACTATGCAGCGTCTGTCAGATTAATCTGATGCAAGAAATATACAATCAGCTAAGTGTCGCGTGTGTTGAACAAGCAATTAGGTCGTGGATTAAGGATAAGGATGAGAAAGTTAAAGGTTCTAGGCAACCAAACTAAAGCAAACAGTTTATATTTGACGTGCTGGGGAATTTTATAAACAAGCTTTTCAAAAGCTGCAGGGAGAATAGGTTCTCTTTAGCACCAAATAAATAATAGTTAATAGAACAGGGTCCTTGGAATAAGAATTAAATGGGATGCATCACTCTTCCCCTATCAATGAATGTATAGGGGCTATAGTGTTCGTACCTTCCACCAAACACCTAAAGGCTAAAACATAAAACAAAGATAAAGGTGGGTGGCAATCCAAACATCAGTAACAGCTTCCTTGACTAAAAATATAGCGAAAATGGGCAAACCCATATATACATCTATATGACAAAATTGGCACGATTCCACATTGCCATCAAATAATCCATTTGGATTACACTTCCAAAAAAGGGCATTTTTACTCACGACATCACAAGCACCATGCAGGTAATGAAAGATCCGTGACAAAAAACCACTTGAAGTTTCACCACCCTATTTCAACCAACAGAATCAGCTGTATGAAATGCTCACTATTATAAAGTCTGCAAATCAAAGCTATCTAAACAGGGATACTTGACAATCTGAACTCCAAATATGTTAAGACTGTCAAGTATCCACGTTAGATAGCATTGGTTGGCATAAGTCCACTCAGTATGCAAATAAGTCATTCAAGCAAATTCATTTTTGCTCTTGTGACAATAAATAACCAGATGTAGGATATATTTCGAAATTTCAAGCTACAATATTAGAAAACCAAATGCCTGCAAAATGCATAAAATCTTTTTTTTTAAAAAGCAAGTAAATAAATATATGCTGAAATTTGCCACAAGGTAAGGAGATGAGAGCTCTATAACCATCTACAGCAACTTTTCATGATTGCATAGGCTATCTGAACTCCAAATTCATATAAGATTGTAGACAAATCTCATGATTACATAGGCTATCTAAAGTTGAATAAAATTGTAGACGAAAAGTAGCCCCTATCAAAACATACCAGTCTACGCTCATACAGTTTACAAAATGTCGGTAATTATCATCATTTTCCCCTGAAACATCATGAGATTCAGATATTAGATGCCATACTACACCCCTTAATATCAGAAAAAAAAAAAATCTGAACTTAGGTAAGTAATTTCACTCTCACTTACGTGTTCTGCATTAGTGTGATGTTGTCCCCTTTCAAAAGAATCCTTCCTGAACAATTACAACAAGAGAAATGTCAAAATAAACTCCAAAGGAGACGTACATTTGTGGAAGAAGTTTTAGATCTTACCCAAAGGCTTCTTGGTTTGCTTCTTCATGTTGACTTCTTCGGCATCATCCAGAACCAAATTCATGTACTCATCAAACCCCTGTAGAAAGAAAGAAACAGGAAAACACTCGAATCTTTCAGAATCACACCAAGTTGCAAACATTGGATAAGATCATGTTGTACAGAAACCCAATAGAGCAAGAGCACCAAATGACGACAAGTGCAAATCAGGCTCAAGTAACACAGTATTGCAAAACCTCTTTTTTTTTTTTTTTTTTTTCATTTTATCAATAAGACAGGTTACTGCTCGGTACATAGTTGAAGAGGAACAAAATATCATGTGGCTGTTAAAAATGTGTGCTAAATCAATCATGCTAGGCACACAATTTATGTGATCACAAGCAAACATTATTAGAAGCCATAACATCAGAAGTCTTGCCATAACATTCTCTCCTATAAACTTCAAACCTAATGTTCTGTGCTAAATGCTTAAAAGAGTGAAACTAGTAAGCACACCACATAGATCTAGTTATCACTGCACCATTTGCTTTACAATCTCAACCTTCCTAAAGTCTAGAGCCATTGAGAAAACAGTCTAACGACCCAGGCCAGAATACTATTTCAACCAGACCAAGAATTGAAACTGGCAACAAGAACTGGTTGACCTGCACCTTGACTTCAAGCCTGCCGCCCATGCCAAAAGGCCAAGCTTCCAAACCCACCCTGGAAAAGCCCAAAACTAGTCATATGGCACAAACTATTGCCATAAAGACGATTTCAAAATTCAGTCTGCTTGATCAGTAATCAGCAATTAGCACATTGGATGCACCACTGAATAAGATTATCCCCCTTGGGGGTGGTCCCTAAGTTATTAATGCAGCAAAAATCGCCAATTAATTTTTGATTAATCGCAATTCGGAGTTTGACTGAACCAAATTGGGTGAAAATGGTTGGGGTTTACCGGACAACGATTAATCAACCCAATCAACTTGCCGATGTATTGCTATGTATATAAAAAAAAATAAAAAATAAATAAACTCAAGATTATCGTTTCATTCGCAGGTCGCAGCTCCCTCCAACCCAGATCCTACAGAGAAGGGAAAAGCAAGACGAAGAAAGAAGGTGAAGATCTATGGACTGTGACAATGACTAGATCTCTGGCTCTGGACGGCGATCTCTCTCTCAGTCTCTCTTTTCCACTTTTCCTTCAAACCACAACATAAAGGTATGTACCACTTCAACCCTACTTTCCCTCTTCCCTCACCTCCCAATCCCCTTCGGCCTCCCATCTTCTCCTTCCTCCTGTGTAGAAGTCATATGGACTAGAAGAGCTTGTTGACAGAGGTAATTTGTGGTGATATGGATTTTGATGAATCAATTGATTATTGTCGAACAAATTGGATTCAACTTGTTTTTGATGTCGAACTCTCATATTTCTGTGTATTTGACATTTTTATCATTCTGACTAAGGGCATTAATAACTGAACCTCACAATTTCTTTGGAAGTTTGTGATTATGAGTAACAAATCCACCCAATTTTCACGCACTTCAGTCATGCCTTCCTTTATTCTTTAGTCTAGAATATATTGACATAATCCTCTAGATGTGAAGTATTTTTTTTGTATAAAGTGGCCCTTCTAGAAATATCTTCGATGCAAAGTAATACGATTGAATTTCATGGGTTAGTGGGATAGGTAGGTTGGTTATTCCTGTTAAGTCTGTATGCTTGTCTTAGTAGCCTGACTGCTAAAACAATCTACAATTTTCTTTTTAGTTTCTTTTCAAGTAATTTGACAGATAATTAGTAAAGTTATATAATTACAAATTTACATCATTTTGATTAATTATTTATTTTTATAATCTATGACTATAATTAAATTTTAAAAATATATACTTTGAAAAAATTAATAGTAATTCGGTCTTGGACCATGCTGCGACCGCTTTTCGATTTAACTGCATAGGGTGGTCCATCAATATTTAAATTGCAACGAGAATGGGCGCTAAAAACAGATACAATGGAGTCATGGTTACATTCACAGAACACACGTGATTGTTAGGACGAGTTCCATGGATTGCGGTGGAACTCATCCACCAGCCCGAGGAGATTGATTCTCCTTCCAACCATTGAGACCTGTTTTGAGAAAGAGTTTTGGTCCGCGCTATCACCGTGAGTCACTAAAAACGCAGATTCAGCCCCAACCTTCCCTTCCTGTCTGTTAAACCAAATCTTGAAAAAAAATTAAATCGACTCAGTGGCCCATGTTCAGTTCAAAACCGATGCGTTGCTGATTGAGATTCATAATAGTACACAACAGGGTACAACGCCACAACCATATGGACCTTTGACATCTTCAAAGTATCAACCATAGTGGAAAAATGACTTTTAAGGTGTTTTGAAGTTTCATTTTAGTGATTTTAAATAGCTTGAAGTCCTTATAACTAACACTTTCAAATGTCGATGAAAAACACCATTTCATCGTCAGAAATGCCATTTTCAACCACAAAAAAGCCATTTTCAACCATAAAAAGGCAAAAAAATCCATTTCATCATAAGAAAGTCCATTTTCAACCATAAAAAGCCACTAATTGCATTGAAAGAATTTGCTTGGAGGACCATTTGAGGTAAAGTTTTCCCCACAAGCAAGATCAATGTTGGATGCAGAAGGTCTCCTTGACGCACTCCATTGAAATCCCTAAAAGAACAATTGGGCCCAAGTGTAAGTTAACATGAGACGAAGTGGTTCCATGAGTGTTGATCCAACTAATCATTTTGGTTCCCAACTTGTATTTATCCAGAAGATAGTCTAAAAATGACCAATTTTCAATTGACAATGTCGAATGCCTTTAGAGGAATTCACTTTGCAAATCACCCATCGTAGACCTGCATTGATTTTTATCTAGATCGAAAAGCTTGTTAACAATTATGGACCATCGGTAAACTGCCTATCTAGAAAGCACCGGGATGGAAGGGAGATACCAGATCCTTCATAACTGCTTTGAGACGATCCGCTACATCCTTTGATGGGATCTTAGAAATAGTGGATGATGAGCTAGACTTCAGCTATGGATTTAGCTCCCTTGCTCTTAGGCACTAAGGTAACCAAGAATTCTATACAAAACCCATCAATCCCAAGAGAAGCATATGTGGCAAGCTCATTCATAGCTCTAATAATTTCCAATTCCTAAGTCCTTGTCTTCCAAAGTAATACACATCCGAGATTCTAGAAAGCCATATTTGGTTCCCAATTTCTCTCCCAATCATTTTGGAAAAACTCTATCACATGTTTCTCAAAGGATAATTTTTCCACCAAATTGACATCCACATCCACTAAATATTTAATTAAGCTCTAAGCCTTGCGCTGATTGGCAAATTATTGGAAATACTTAGAGTAGTCTCCGTTCCAGCCCCACACCGCATTGGACTTGAACTAAGAGCAAACTCTTGCTTTGAGAGTTTGTCCAACTCTGTCATATGAGTAAATTTAACACTCCATTCCTCATTTCCTCTCAATCAGATCCATATCTTCTTCAATGAGATTTAATAAATAAAAAATAATTAAAGTAAAATTCAGCCTGACACAATTCAATAAGGGTATTAACACTTCAGAATTTCATTGTTCCAAATGTTGTTTGAGCTCCTTTATTTACAGCACAACACAACCCTAATTACCTTGAAAGTTAAAGTTATCCAAGAGGTCCCCAACAACTTGGTAAAGTCATGTTTAGCCACATGAATCTGAATCTGAATCTTAACCCCCAAAGCTTGCTCTTGGGCACTCAAAGACGAAGAACAATCGAGTTGTGGTGAGAACAACCCCCTTCTAAACCAAGTTATTAATGCGGCGAAAAATCGTTGATTAATTGGCGATTAATAGCAATTCGGGATTTGACCGAACTGAATTGGGTGAAATCAGTTAGAGTTTAGTGGACACCGATTAATCGGCGAAAAATCGGTGAGTCACCGATTAATCAGCCCAACCGGCTCGCCGACTTATCGTTGTGTATAAAAAATAAAACAATAATAAAAAACCTAAACTCACGATTCTCATTTCATTCGCAAGCTGCAACTCCCCCAACCTAGATCCACAAAGAAGAAACGCAAGAAGAAGAAAGAAGGTGAAGATCTCTGGACGGTGACTAGAACTCTAGCTCTCTCAGTCTCTCTTTTCCTCCCTTCCTTCAAAGGTATGTACCACTTTAACCCTAATGTCCCTTTTTCCCTATCCTCCTAATCCCCATCCAACTTGGCATTCTCTCGTCTCCTCCCTCCTGTAGAATAGACTAGGGAAACTTGTTGATTGAGGTTGTTTGTAGTGATATAGATTTTGGTAAAACAGTTGATTGTTGTCGGAACAAATTAGATTCAGCTTGTTGTTGATGTTGAATTCTCATTATCTGTGTATTTGACATTTTTGGCTTTCTGACTGAGAGCGCTAACTAGAGGTGGGGGATGCCTTGTCATTGGCTTTCTTTTAGAAAATGAGCTATGTTAAGCCAAGGGAACTCCCCATTCCACGAATGGCTTGAAGTTCATCACAATTTCAATTTCAATGTTATACAAAAATAACAATGTTATACAAAAATAACCTTGGAGTAAGAACTTGTCATTCTGTTTCCAGCCATCCTCCTCATCATTGGGGCAACTTGATTTTATCATTTCTAAAAGGACAATGAATCGAGGCACACAAAATCTCTAATGGATCTTTTGAGACCATAGCGGACCACCGTTTTCCACGTAACGGTCGTTATATCAGCGTTTTAACGAAATCGTTAAAGTACACAAATGTAACATTGCAAACCTATTAAGCGTTTTAATTGCATAGTTTAGAGACCCAAATTTCAGTTAGAAGTACTTCCAACAGAACCTAAAATAGCTCAGCTGCTAAATTTGTTTGAGCCCAAATTTCAGTTAGAAGTACTTCCAATAGAGCCCTAAAATAGCTAAGCAACTGAATTTGATTTTTTTTGGAGAATCTATAGATGGGAATTGAATTGTTATGTCGTTGTAGAGTTGCCAACCCAAGTGGCCTACTCATACCAAAAATCAATCATGTTTCCCTTCCCTAGTCCCTAGTATACTAAGGAAATTTGACAAATGAAACTTGGGTCCGAGGTTCATAATTGCTCTCCACCATGCACAACCATAAGGGGAAGAGCTTGTCATTGAATACCATATTTCTCTTGAATAATAATTCTCCAAGGGTGTGACCTCTTCTTTGCTCAATCTCCAAAACTACTTGGAAAAGGAGAGCTTGGTTGAAAAGTTTCGGTCTTACCCCCCCCCCCCCCTCCGACATGGGCCTATAGATCACATCTAATGAGGTCCATTAGTCCCTCACAAGAAATTCTTACAAAAATTTCAAAATCCAGAACAACAAAAGCTACATGAAGCAAGAAGACATCATGGTACTAGCCCTGTGAGAGTTCTTTTTAGTAGAATGACTTTACCTGCTTGGGAGATGTGTTTCCTGTTCCAAACTGTTAGGATGCTTCTATCAGTAGTTGGTTCCCAAAGGTCTCTCCTTTTTTTAGCTCCCAAATGCAAACTCAGGTATTTACAAGGAAAGTTTAACTTATCTGCAATTGCTCAAAGTTAGGAACCTCTCCAACTAAAACAAAGTCTTTTGTTGAAGTTTATTCCCAAACCTATCCGCCCCAAAATCCGAGGAAAATAGAGTTTACTGCACTGATAGCTTTGAAGAAGGATCCAAGGCTGGTGTCAACTGCATATTGAATGATAGGAATTAAGCTCCAACATTTTCAATAGAAATCAACTCAAAGCCATTGATTCCAGCTGAGTCATCTTTGGCTAGAACATTAATTACAAGTTTCACCTCTTCCGTCATCTTGTAAACCCAAAGTGTTAAACACCATGTCATGCAGCTTGGGATGCCAATATTCACCATATTGTGAAAATGTTGCACAATGTTTGAGTCCCTCCAAAGTTTGATTCTTTAACCTCCTTCGTCTTTCGAATAAATGAAAAAGTCAAGTTTAAGTCTCTCCACTAACTTTCCAAGGCTTAGAATTTGAACTGAGAACCTACCTAACCTCAGACGTTCCAAGAAAGTGGAGATACATAAGGGAAAAGGAATAAACTTTAACGCATCCCTATCCAGTCACAAATTCACCACCTCTGCCGCTTCAAAGTCAATTTTTGTATGAATAAACATTCTCATTTAAAAATTTAAAACTAACTAAACGAGAGAATACAAAGTAAGCGAGTAGCTCAAAAGAAACATAAGCTTAAAAAGAAACAAATCACAAAGCATCAATAAAGGAACTGAACTCCTAAATCATGTTCATAGTGATTAAGATCCTGGAAAAATGGAGATTCTACCCAACCCCGCCCTCCTAGGCTCGCCAAAAGAACTAACTACGCCCTCCAACAGCGAGCAAGCTCTAAGGAATCTAGATATAGGTTTTTCAAAGAGAAGTCACCCACCTACACACCATGTCAAAACTTCATCCTCTTCCCATTACCCAGGAAAAAAATGATACACCCTTCCAAAATCCTCCCATTATTTCTTCAAATATTCCCCTTGTATGTCTACTTAGATGCCTCAGTGTTCACCCTCCGCTCTTTTATTTTAATATAACTCAATGCCTATTAGGCATACCTCCAACTATCTCTAGTGACCATCCACACAGTCTTGTTCATCTACCACCAGTCCAAAATGAGAACAAAAACCCGCCAAAGATGATGACATTTGCTTCTATCGGGTTAGGACAAATATACGCACATTGTTTAAAAGATCAAGTGCTGCTGAATCGAGATCCCACTCTGTCTAACAAGCATGAGAAAGAGTGGAGCTTCTATTTCCAAGAAAACTAAAATATAGGAACTGAAATTTATCGAAGTGATAACCACAAATTAATATTACACGCTGCTAAGTGCTAAAACTATAATCAAATAACCCAGAACACCACTCCAAAAATTCATGATTTCTCACCTTTGCCCCTGATATTTGCTCATGCAATAAATACAATCTGTATCTCCAACCTTCTTTATTTGCTAAAGCAGTGTTAGCGCGCTCCAAGAATTTGTAAATCAGCATGTTTAACTTATTGTCGTGATTATCAATTCAAAGTCCTCCTTACTTCTACTCTTGCTTCCCTTTTTTTCTCTCTTCTTGTTCTAGCAATAAAAATGTCTTCCAAGTTCCACAAAAAAAATTGTTGTGACTAGCCAGTTGTCTAATCTCACAATTTTTAATTCAATATTCAAGAGGTGACTTAATTTGTATGGGCTACAGAACTTCCATGAGAACATATGTGTAACACGACGATCTACTCGCTGTACCATAAATTTCATCCAAAATATTTCCGCTTTACGACAATTGACATAGAATTTCAGAATTTTGTTTTGGGTGGGGGGATGGATTCTTAATGATGTTGATACCTAGTGAGTCTCGGAATAAGGTAGCAAAGCACGGTTGCATGGAATGTATCGTATTTGTAAATTACTTCTCAGTTTAACAAGGTTGATTAAAACAAAAATAGCAATAGCTAAAAGAAACAGAAAACATATCGATTCTCCTACACTTTTTTTCTTTTATCAGCAAAACAAAGGAGTATCGTATCGATTGAAAAAACTATCTGCTAGCAAAAAAAAGACCAGCAGCTAGTGCAAAATGTATACATCAAGTATTCAACTCCAATCAAACATGCTCGAGGAGAATTATGAATATTTAAATACGCCCCAAGTAAAACCCCAGACCCACAAAGAAATTTTAACATCCATCCAAGAGCTATCTACATCTCTAGCAACTCCCCTAAAAAAAAATCATATTGTTTCTTTTTCCCACCAAACCACCCAAACAAATGTGTGAATGATTCTGTCCAAACCGTATTGAACCCAATCAGTTCCTCTAACTTAAGTGAGATAGACAAATTGAAGCAAACCGTAACTATTAGAAGAACATCAAGAAATCTTACAATGATACGGCCTTCGATCCTCAAATCTTTCTGCTCGAACAGCCAAATCTGAATGCGAGCCTTCTGCAAACCAAAAACAACACAGATTTTTAAACCCTAAACCCTAACCAAAAACAACTTGAAAACGTATCTTAGTATGGAGCAATCGACGACAGAACTTACACTTTGAAGAAACCTAAAGATCAGATTCTGGTACAGTAAGCGACACAAAGCATCGAATCGACAAAGAAAGAGAAACAGTGAGAATCAGATATGAGCGAAAGAGAAGATCAACAATTGAAAGACTGACAGAGACAGAGACAGAGACAGAGAGAGAGCTTACGATGGGTTGGGTCATGATCCGCTGAACTCTGGTGGTCGCCATGGCTGCAAGATTTCGCTCTGCTCTGCTTCGCTTCGCTTCTGGTGGTGCTTGACGGAGGAGGTTGAAGACGAACGAAAGAAAACCTAAAATTTACAAAGGGTGATGAATAGGCATAGACTACTCCACACCACTATAAGTGTTTTGTCACACCATTTTACACTCCCACAATCTATTTTCTTTCCCACGACACCTATATAAACAAATAAAAAAAAAAAAAAAAAAAGACAACATGTTTTCCCTCCCCTTTCAAATTGAAACGCGATTCGTCTTTCCTCCATTCAAATATTTTCCTTCTCCCACATTTAAATCTCTTACAAATTTCTCCCAACATTCAAATATATTGCAAATCTCTTCCATCTCCTTTGAAAATCAATTCCCTCTTCCTCAAAATCGAAACCCAAATCGCAACATCCTCAAAAAATTTCAGAAAAATAAAGTAATCTCATGGAAACTTCAGAAATATTTTCAATCACAAAAACAAAATAAACTTCAGAAAAGTTTTCAGAAATCACAAAAAAATATATATATTGTTCACCTGATAACAATGTGAGGTTTTTGCAAATATTCGTAAAAAAATATTATTCACCTGAGAATAGTAAAAAATTAAAAATAAAAATCTCGCCTGAAACAATGTGAGGTTTTTGCAAATGCTCGTATTGTTCTAGGCGAACAGAAAATTTCAGCAAATTTTTCGGACAAATTTGCACGACTTTAGTAAATGCTCATAACTTGCTCATTTCAAAATATTTTCAAGTGATTGAAGTCGTGTTTATTAAATAACTCAAAATACTATAATTTTTGTATTTTAATCAATTTGAAAATCGGTCTTGATCGAGCACATAAATTGACCGAAAGTCAGTGACACTACCCCATTTTTATTGCGAGACAGATTTGCGCGACTTTAGTAAAATAACCATAACTTGTACATTTCAAAACATTTTCAATTGATTCAAGTAGCGTTTGTTAGATAATTAAGAATATTACAATTTTTTGTGTTTTGATGAGCTTGATAATATGTCTCAATTGAGGGTTTAAATTGGTCGAAAGTTACCATATTTTACATTTTTTTTTGTTTTGAGTTTGGGTTTCTCTGTTAGGTTATACATATTTATTGGTGGTGTGAGTAAGTAAAAAAAAAACTCAATGGTGGTTTGAGAAAGCGTTTTTGATAGTATGGAGTAGTCGTTGCCTAATGAATATTACGCATCTAACCTTCAATTTTGTTGGTGTTGAACTCTTGATATCAATTAATTGTTCGCTTTTAATAGAGGATTGTGATTTCGTTTTTCGAGTTAATTTTGGTGTTTTAAGAAAATATTTAGGATATGTAAAGTTAAAATGTAAAAATTTTAAAAATACATGAAATATATGTAACATGTTTCGAGAACACATAAAATATGTGAAAAATATAATGCAATTAAAATCTATTAAACATATAAGATGAAGCCTAAAACCAATAAATGAAACAAACATGAAATCAATATGATTAAAAATTAATGGGTGGCTTCAAAAATCAATATATAAGAAGAATAAATGATATTAGAAATGAGGGGATGGTTTCAAAAATTAATAAAATGTAACCAAATAGGGGGTGGTTACATTTTATTAATTTTATTAAATTTTGAGATAACCTTCATAAATTAATAAAAGAAAAAAAATAATAAAAGATGCCCTAAACAAGACTCCTTAGAATTATTGTAGAAAAATAATATATTGCTTTGTTGGTTGCATAAAGAGACAACAATATTCGTATGATAAGATGTTTGTGTCTAAGTGGTTCGTCGGTTGGATTTGTAAGTAGATCTACATCCGAACAATATAAAGATTTTATTCTAAATGAACAGTGTAGGTTGTCTTCAACATGATTTTTCTTTCCCATTTTGCCCTCTCAACTTAATTTTATTTACATTTATATAATTATACATAAGTCCTAATATAATTTATTTTAAACCCCAATTATATATAAACTATGAATAAGCCATTACTTCTAACTTTTAGATTTTTCATTTTGTCTTTTACATTTTATTTTTTACAATCAAAACAAACCCTCATAAATATTAATTAGTTTTACTTAAGCCCTAACATAATTTATTTGAAGTCTCAAATATTTATAAACTATAAATAAAACATTACATCTAACTTTTAGATTTTACATTTTTCCCTCCGCATTTTATACTTTTTACAATCAAAATCAACCCCTCTAAATATTGTTTAATTATACTTAAGCCCCTAATATAATTTATTTAAAGTTTCAAATTATCTAATTAAAAACTATAAATAGGTTCTTATAACGGTGATAGTGTAATCTTTGGTTACAATATTTTTATTATTATTTTGCTTATAAATCTTTAGTCAAATCTCCTATATAGTTATTAATGTTAAAGTTATTCGCAATTTGCCACCTATAATAAATAACTAATAAGAAGTTATTCCCAGAATAAACTGGTATTGCAATTTGTCCTTAAAATTAGCAATCAACGTGTCTTGACCATTTATTTTCAAAATAAATTATCAAAATATCTTTGACAAATCAAATGTTAAGATTGAATGTTTTGTATTTCGAACATTTCATATTTAAAAAGTCAAATGGTCCAAGTGCAACGATAAATGTATCTCGAGAAAAATCTAAAAGTTAATTAAAAAATATGATATTTTTCCCCATCCACCTGTTCTTCCTCCTTATTCACAGCCCCACCCCACCCCACCCCACCTCTGCTTCTTCCCTGGTTCTCAGCCCCTCACCCACCCCTTCTTCCTCCCTGATTCGCAACCTCTTTAGTTTGAATTGGTATGTGCAACCAGACCAGAGTGATAATTTGAATTGAAGGGGGATGACCAAGGTAGAAATATAAATAGATAAGATGTAGCTTTCATCCAAGTTCACAAGATCAAAAGCCACAGCATAAAAGCAAGCAGACATGATGATCAAATTACAAAGAAAATGCCATTGCCTACAAAGTCCCTTTCATCCTTCCATACTCACTTTTTTTCCCACAGTTCATTACAGTGTGTTTCATGCATAGAGATGTCAAAAAAATATACAAACATTCAAACAAACATCTTTGCCCAAATGTCATTCTCCATCACTCCATTGCATTAAGGGTCACCTTCAAAAGATCCAAAAAAAAAAAATCGTGACTTTTAAGTAAACCCAAACAAAGTTCTCACCTTTTCTTTTGATTTCAATCTCGTCTATTCAATCCAAGCTCTTCACAGAGTGTGATCACAGTTACTGTACTCATCTTTGTTCTACCCCCTCCCCAACCCCACTTTTTGATTCCTTTGTTTTTTCTTCACTCCCTCGTTTCATAAATATTTCAGATTTTTGTAGATTTCATTTGGGATTCCCTTTATTTCGTATGGGTGTCTCTCATTTTGCTGAAATTTCATCAAAAGCAAGCTTCACCAGTCATTGATTAAAGCAGATTTCGTCTGGTGTTCTTTTTGTTACAACTCTAAAGTCTGAAATGTGGCTGATTTCTGATTAAAAATTGCGTTAGATTTCAAATTGGTTGTGGTTTTCTTAGCTAGAAGGAGTGCTACAACAATTAACGCACTTTTCAAGAAAAAAAATTCTTGACAAAAATCAAAATTTTGTTGGAAAAAAATTTGTTATTGGGTTCGTAGAGGCATTCCTGGAGTGAAAGATTTTTACCAAGAACATAAGTCGAGGAAACACGGTATTAGTAATACTGACAACTACCAATAAAATTTGTTGGTAAAAATCAAATAGTTTTACCAACAAATTATTTGTTGCAACAAAACTTTTGTTTATCTATGAATTTTTTTCTCGAAAAAACTTAGAATCTTCAAGAAAAATTGTCGTGGGAAAATGTAACTACTTTTATCAAATAACTTTTTCGTTTGTAAAATGAATATATATCAATGAAAGTTGTCATAGGTACTGTTAACAATAACCAATAAAATTATTTTAAATAAAAAATTATTCTCGGCTCTTAGACAAGCTAATCTAGGTCTCAATCTCTAAGGACACCACCCACTACCTTCCAAACTCTAGAGACACCACTCTTGATGATAAGAGTCCACTATGGAATTTCATATATAATATGTTTATTTTAGACTCAACGGGATTATCGAACTCCTGGCCTATAGTAAAATATGTTGCAATATTTATCAATTGAGCTATTTGAACAATTGTGTTATGTAAAGCAACTTTATAGCTTATTAAATCAAATTACTCATTTTTTGCAATAAAACAAATCATTGCTACGTATATAATAGAAACCAATATATAATATTTTGTCACTATAAATTATAACTAAATATTTTCACGATTATAAGATTTATGTTAAATATTTACCACTTTTAGCAATGAAATTTTTTTTGCAATAACACCATTATAATTAGCAATAAAATAGTAATAGCATTTCAATGTTATATATGTTATTGAAATTGGTTATATCCCCAATGAAATAAAATTAAATTGTTGTAAATAAGAAAACGAGCCTTAATAAGAAAAAATATCATAAAATTTTTATCAATATTTAGCAACGAAATAAATTGTTATTATTAATATTATATTAACAATAAAATAATGTTCTATTGTTAAATAAATTTTATTTGATTTTTCGCTACTAATAAAAATTTCAACGAATTGATATTTTTCCACTATAAAGAGGCTAGGAGCTTTAAATATAAATAAATTTCATGAAAATTTTTCATTATAAATAACAAAATAAATCGTTGCAATAACTTGGTAATTAACTAAAGAAAATTTAGTTTCATTGTTGAAGAGACACTAACAAGTGTTATAGTGCATTTACTAATAAAATATTTGTCAATAATATTAATATTTATTAGCAATTAAATAATTTATTGTAAATGACGTCATTATAACTAACAAACTAAAATTTTGTTAAATTTGAAATATTTTGTTGCTAAATAATGTTGGAGAGAAATTGGTTTTATAATGAATATTTTTCGCCACCTCTTTACAAAGAAAAGTTGTCAACAAAATAGATTTTGTTACAAAAAATGACAACTTTATGGTTTTTTCAATGAAATTTATTTTTGTTAGAAATAGCAACATGCTAACAAGAAAAACAAAATTTGTTAGTAAATAAAACATTTTTTTGTAGTGAGTATACCAATTTCCAACAAAATAATGACTTGTCGCTATAAAATAGTTAGTGAGCTTTAATGAAAAACAAATTTTCATGAAAATAATTATCATTTTTTACATAGAAAACAAATTGTTATGAACAAGGTTATGATTATCAAGAAAATCTTATTTCATAGCTACAAAGATTTCATTAAAAAATATATTGTTTCCAACAAAATAAAAAACGTTGCCAATAGTGTGACGATTCTCAACGAAATATTACTTTGTTGCTATAAATTAATAAACGAGCTTTAACAAGAAAAAAAACATTATGAAAAAAATTATCAATCATTATCAACGAACCGAATCATTACTAATAATGTGATTATTGTCTAGGAAAACGTATTTCCTTACTAAAGAGAGATGAATAAGATTTAATATTCGTTAACAAATAAAGTGATTTGTTGTTAAAATTAGTCTTCTTTTGCAACAAAATATTTCATTCCAGATAATGTCATAATTACCAAGGAACAAGTATTTTGTGGCCATAAAAATAACTTCGTTGTTAAATCAATTTGGCGATAAATTGGTTTGGAGGGAATGTTTTCCGCCACCTATTTAACAATGAATGTTTCCTACAAAATATATTTTGTTATAAAACAATAACAAGTTTATGGCTTTTTCAAGAAAAAAATTTATTCATTGACAATGCTACAATATTAACAATGAAATTAATTTTCGTAGCAATAATTTTGTTGGTAAAAGATAAATTTTTTGTAGCAATATTTAATGAGTTCGGATGTAAGTATAATGATTATAACATATTTGTTATGGTTCGAACTTCGATTGTGATGGCATGACCCTTGAAGTGACACCTCATTTGGGACATGTGCGGGTCGAGTGACTTAGAAAGCGAGAGAGACACACTTGGGTGAGGTGTATTCGACACTGGAGATGGTGCGATTGTGAAAAGCGAAAATTATGGCATTAGCAAAAACATCTACTTTACCATACCGCATAATTTGTATTAATTACTCTGTTAGAATATATTTATGACTACCTTGGGGGAATAAACTAATTGCTCATCCGACACTGAATGAAAACTACATGTCTTCCTTAAAGTAAAATTCTTCTTTGTTGGTATTTCAATAATTGTTTACTATAATGTGTATGTTGTTGGAAGTAAGTTGCTCATATCAGTATTGAAATACTGACCAAGTTGTATTTGTTTTACAAATTTAGGTTTATTTATAATGAATGCAGCTCTAGAGACTCATTAGGGTTACTTTGGAGTGTAGAGAAAAACGATCATAGCTTCATATCGTTAGTTGTGGCCTTGACACATAACGTTAGATCTTTAGTTTTGTTTATTTTTTGTAATCGAATAAAAAAAAAACTTTTGTAATTGGAAGGTGTAGACGGAGGGGACAAACATTGAAAACTTGAACGAAGGCGGTGAATGAAGACATCATTGAGCTTGGATTAGACGATGATATGTGGAAAGACCGCATTGCTTGGAGAACCAAAATTCATGTAGCCGACCCCAAAAATATCGGGAATGGGCTTTGATGACGATGATGAAGTAAAAAAAAAAAAAAAAAATTTGGGTTGATTGATGTAATAAACTCAGGCATATTTTACTTATGATTTATCTTGATTGATTATGACATGATTATGTTGATTTTAGTTGTCAGAGAAAGATTTCATAAAGTTGGTTTATTATATTTATTATTTGATTAATGTATGTATCATTCTAATTGTTTCTGTCATGCATTGTTTTTAGATAATCTATTAATTTAGATTGCTTAAAAATCGGGACGCGACATATACCATAACAATTTTGTGTTGTTTGAGAGTACAACTTGATTTCTTATATGCTTAAAATGTATATGCATATACAATACAAAATATTAAGACTGTTATAAGTAGTATAATATAAATATCAAATGATCGCACGTACTAAGGATAATGGATCTTACTGCTTGCCATTGACAATTAATTTCTTAAAGTCTTCATATCTTATTCTTTTTAATAAGGGTGTATTCTCAAAGCATGTTATCTCGAACAAATGTTGTCATCTTGGCTTCACAGTGCTTTATAATATAGTTCCTACCCAAAACATGTATAGAAAAGTGAAAATATTAAAAATAAATATGCGAATAAATTTGAATACATTAAATATTGCAAGTTTTAACAACAAATTCATAATAATAATAATAATAATAATATATTATTATTATTATTATTATTATTATTATTATTATTATTATTATTATTATTATTATTATTATTATTATATAGTTGATGCATGGCATTGGGTACATTAAGATTTAATCATCCATTATTAATATTTTGAAAGTGTCTGTCAAGGCTTAGCGCCTTAATAAATCCGAATGAAGATTCTTTAAAAATATGTACGATGAATCTCATATGGCATTGTATCCCACAACAATGTTAGGTCATCTCAATGTTAAACTCACATAAATACTTCATCCCTAACCACTGAAAATTCATTTGTAAAATATTCATAAATTATATTTAATTAATCGCTTCAATAAATAAATAAAATGCAAAAATGATGTGAGATATGTACTAGTGGAGGTAAGTTGTGATGGTTTTACAGATATAAATCCATAAAAAAAAAATTAAGACGTGAAAACATAACAAAATTGCAGTACCTAGCCACATAAGTTTTATGTTGATTGTGTGTTCTTGGACCATGACAATGGGAGCCCAAACAATCTCTATAATACATAGCGAATAGTTAATGACAATATTTACTTTTACTTGTCATTTTTGTGTGAGTTAGCAGATGCCAGACTAGGGGTGGGCATCCCATCCCGCGATCCCGTTCTCATCCCGATCTCGTCCTGATTTTTTCGGGTCTTAATGAGATTGAAAATTTTCATCCCGATCCCGTCCCGTCCCGATCTAGAATGGGATGGGATGGGATGAAGATTTTCAATCCCGCCAATCCCGTCCCGTCCTGAACTAATTTATTAATATTAATTATTAATATTTTTATTTAATTATTTATTTTAAAATTGTGGATGCCCATACAAATATACTGATGTATATAACATTTTTATTTTTTTAGCATCTCAATGAATCTCTCACACATCTCTAAATTTGCATTTTGTAATACTATTCAATTCTTACTTATTCCAGATTGTCAAGCTTTTGAAAAATGCATACTACTATCCCCAGCTTCCGAGACAGAGCTTTGGATGTCTTGGAGATGATTTGAACTCCTTGAGATGAATCTCTCTATATCCAGACTATGGAGATGTTCTGTTTCAGGCAGATATCAAGGCCTGCCGAAACTGCTTGAAGCTCATGATTGCTGATGGACTTGTGCAGACTAGCAGCATACATAGAAATGACATCACATAGTAGTCCCTGACAAACCTCATGACCCACTCTTAATTTGGCCAAGAAAAATCAGAGGTGAGACAAACCCAGCCAACAAGATGAGGATCACACTTGCATATTGTATAATGTGAATGAGGGGGAGGAGGTGGTAATAGGTAAGTTTCAATAAAGGAAGAAACTGGTAGTGGTAGGTTTTGCATTCTGTGAATGAGAGCTCATGGTCTTATATGTAGCCATGTGACCAAATAGTAAAATGGTTATAGCACGACTATATGACCAATGATGTTTTTAAGATATAAATTGCAACTTTAGAATTGCTAATGTTTTTTAATACATTATCATTCCTTTCTAATCAAGGAAATGGGCATGAAGCCTCGGACTGCTGTCCTAAAGAGTCAGTTGATGCCTGTTTTATTGTGAAATTTGCTTGTTAACCAATACTGAAGAAGAAGTTCAGCAGTTTATTCTTTAATTCTGCAAGTGAAGAAGATTGGCACGCTGATCCCGTCCCGATCCCGTATGAACGGGATGGGTATATCTCGTCCCATCCCGTCCCGTGCCCACCCCTATGCCAGACGGTGTAATCTTTGAATCAATATTTTTGACATCCCCTACATATAGGGCATTCTCTATAACTTTGAAAAATCTGCAGAGGTGTGAGCTTATCGAACTCATTGAAGTAAGACTTAAACTAGGCCTGTTCTTAATTGCGCAACTCAAATAAAATTTTATTTGAAGGAGCGAGCTAGGATTAATTTTCTTTCAAATATTGTTTATTATTTATTCTCATTGAATGACTCAAATCAAGTTTGCTCTTGAGTACGCAACTAAAATAAAGTTTCATTTGGAGAATCGTGAGAGGAATAATTTTCTTCCAGGCTTTTTTTATTGGTCTTGATCACCAAGACTAAAATTTTGATTTGAAGTCCTAAGTTCATGTGTATATTTTAGTAATTTATACCAACTTAAAAATGACCATGTGAAAAAATTATATTTATAATTATGACGATTATTATCTATACCATATTTTATGACACTAAGAATCCAACCCCATTTGGGTTTTGTTCCTCCAGACATCATGAAGCATGGAGATAAGGTGCAGGCATGTGAGAATTATCTGAAAGTCAATAAATTATTTGTTTGAAATTAGTAAACATATTGTAAATTAATCAATGTGAATATAAATTCTTACTTGAATGGATAATTTTACCATTATCATCAAGCGATAGTTACAATTCTTTAACCATTTTCACAAATTACCAGTACATTATTCACTATGTTCTTCAAATTTGTTCAATATATTACAATCCAACTAACGTCGGAGTGTCATCGACCACCACACGGTGGTCCTTGGATCACGTTTGCTACCTATGCAGGTTTAGGTAAGCACCGAGGAATGAAAGCAGAAATCGACTACATTAGATACCAACCAAAAATCGAAAATTTCTTGCCCTCAAAATTTACTACTAAAACTCTAGCAGGGAAACATACTCCAATTGCTTGCCTTACATGGAAGACGACACCAACAAATATAGGTTGGTTTTTAGTCCTAGCTTACGCAATCTCCCTCCTCAGGAAACACTTGAGTAAGTTATACATCAATCTCGTTTCGATTGAATGTGGTCATAAAAATAGTGGGAAAATACTCCCAACTCAAGCTCTGCTTGGTACACTGTAAAATAATGCATTTTGCAAATTAATGCAACAATGCATTACTTTACGGGCGCTTGGTATAATTAAATAAAATTGATGCAATTCAGACAAATGATTGTTGGTGGTGGTAATGATGGCAGTAGTTGTGGTTGTGATCTTGCTGATGGTGATTACGAATGTAGGTGATGATGGTGGTGTGGAAATGGCGGTGATTTTAAAATTGTAGTGGTTGTGGTGGCTAAGCTATGGTGATTCGGTGAATATAAAGGTGGTGGTGGTGGTGATTGTTGCAGTGGTTGCCTGGTGGTAGTGAAAGTAGTGATGGTTGTGGTGATTATGCTATAGCGATGATGATGGTGGTCGTGGTGATTATGCTATAGCGATGGTGATGGTGGTCGTGGTGATTATGCTATAGTAGTGGTGATGGTGGTTGTGCTATGGTAGTTGTGGCTGTGGCGGAGATGACGGTTATGGTGGTACTAGTGAAGTTGGTGATGGTTATGGTATGTTATGGTATCGGTGATCTTAGAGGTGGTGGTGATGGTGGTAGTGGCGGTGGGATGGTGGTGACTATGGTGGTTGATGTGGTGGCAATGACGGTGATTTTAAAATGGTGGTGGTCGTGGTGGCTAAGCTATGGTGGTTCGGTGAATATAATGGTGGTAGTGGTGATGGTTGTTGTAACAATCCAATCCACACAGTATGAAATTGTCCACACGGCTTTAAAACGCATCATACTATGGGGATCCAACCTCGCACATATATAGCTTATCCCCATTCCGCACTTAGGCGATGTGGGACTATATCTCCCTTTGTAGCTCGTCCAACATCTTTCGGGCCTGTTGGGCCTATTGGGCTCCAACCCTCACCCTCACTCTCGGGTCCGCCCACTTCAGGGTCTCACAGTCCACCCCCTTAGGCCTCAACGTCCTCGTTGGCCACACGGGCCCAACGTCCACGTTGGCACACTTTCGGCGGGTCAGACTCTGATACCATTCTGTAACGACCCGGCCCACATGACACAATATTGTCCGCTTTGGGCCCAAACTGGCCCGCACGACTTTAAAACACGTTGTATCATGTAGAGCCAAGCTCGTACATATAAAACACATCACCCTCCCGCACCCAAGCGATGTGGGATTATGATCCCTTTGTAGCTCGTCCAACATCTCTCGGGCCTATTGGGCTCCAACCCTCACCCTCAGGTTCTCCCACTCCAGGGTCTCACAGTTCACCCCCTTTAGGGCCCAACGTCCTTGTCGGCCACACAGGCCCAACGTCTACGTCGGCACACTTTCGGCTGGGTCAGGCTTTGATACCATTCTGTAACGACCCGATCCACACAGTATGAAATTGTCCGCTCTGGGCCCAACCAGCCCGGACGACTTTAAAACGCGTCATACTATGGGGATCCAACCTCGCACATATATAGCTCATCCCCATTCCGCACCCAGGCAATGTGAGACTATGTCCCCCTTTGTAGCTCGTCCAACCTCTCGGGCCTGTTGGGCCTATTGGACTCCAACCCTCACCCTCACCCTCAGGTTCGCCCACTCCAGGGTCTCACAATTGTGGTGGTTGCGGCAGTGGTGGTGGTTGTGGTGATTATGCTATAGTGGTGGTGATGGTGGTCGTGGTGATTATGTTATAGTGATGGTGATGGTGGCTGTGCTATGGTAGTTGTAGTGGTGGCAGAGAAGATGGTTATGGTGATACTAGTGAAGTTGGTGGTGGTCGTAGTATGTTATGGTATCGATGATCTTGGAGGTGTGGTGATGGTGGTAGTGATGGCTATGGTGGTGGTGGTGGTGGTGGTAATGGCAGTGGAGTGGTGGTTGTGATGGTTTTGTTATAGTAGCGGCGCTGATTGTGGTGGTAGTAGTAAACGTGGTGCTGGTCGTGGGTGATTATGCTATGATAGTGGTATTGGTGGTGGTGATGGTGTTAGTGGTGGCTATGATAGTTGTGGTGGTGGTAATGGCAGTGAAGTAGTAGTTGTGATGGTTTTGTTATAGTAGCGAAGCCGATTATGGTGGTAGGTAGTAGTAAACGTGGAGTTAGTTGTGGGTGATTATGTTATGATAGTGGTATTGGTGAAAGTGGTGGTGGTGGTTGTAGTAGTAGTAGTGGTAGTGGTGTTGGTTGTGGTTGTGGTAATGGCAATGACGGTGGTTGTTATGGTTATATTATGGTGGTTGTGGCGGTGGCACACGATGACAAAGCGAGTAGAGGTGGCGGTGGTGGTGATGGTTACGATATAGTGGTGGTGGTGATGGCGGTAGTTGTGAAGGTGGTGGTGGTTGAGGTGTTTATGAAGGAATTGAGATTAGAATTCGAGTAAGAGGAGATGATAAGAGTTTTGCAAAGTAATGTGAGAGATTTTGTCTCGCAAAGTTTTGTAGAATTTTATAATTAGGAGATGCGGAGGTCCTAAATTCAAATTCCAATAATTATTTATTGTAAAGTCAATCAAGTATCAAAATTTATATAACCACCATAAACTTTTGCATTTGCATTTACATTCTTTTACCATATACCAAATCACACTCACAACCAAAAACATGGGAAAAAAAAGAATGTTGTGGATGTACATAGACTACTAAAGAGACCACCATCACCTGCGTGCGTCTTACAAGTTACAACATCACACAGACCTTTCCGTCTCAAAATCGAAGAGAGAGAGAGAGAGCTCTAAGAATGGCAGGCCCCGGTATCCACCCCTACCACCAACAATGGCCACAACAACCACCACCACCACCCGTCCCCCACCCAACACCCGGAACCGCCGTCCCCTCCTCCGCTTCGGTCCCAATCGCGATCGAAAACCCAAACCGGCCCCCAACCGAGGAAGTGAGGACTGTGTTCATATCGGGTCTTCCAGAGGATGTAAAGGACAGAGAGTTACATAATTTGCTTCGATGGTTGCCTGGGTTCGAGGCGTCGCAAGTGAATTACAAAGGGGAACAGCCAATGGGGTTTGCTTTGTTCTCCAATGCCCAGCTTGCTATGGCCGCTAGAGACGCTCTACAGGTAAAGCTTCGATCTATAGCTGTTTTGAATTGAATTATGTGTCGGGAGTGAATGAATTCATTGCTTGGGGTAAAGCTTTAATCTTTTGTGACAATTTTGTTGGTGTGAGGTTTGGGGATGAGTGATTTGATGGTTTGGGGTTTGCAGGATATGATTTTTGAGGCGGAGCCCAAGTGTGTGTTGCATACGGAGATGGCAAAGAAGAATCTTTTTGTCAAAAGAGGTGATTTTTCTTTACTTTTTGTTACTGGGTTTTTAGTTTTTGAATTGTCTGTGTTTCTTGTGTATGGAGATTGTGCTGAGAAACCATGCATGTTGTTATTGGTGAGTGATCACTTTGTTACCAAATTGGTGTGTTTACCTACTTAGAGCATCTGAAACCATAAAAATCGAGCAATGAGAGCCCGATTTTATTTATTTGTTTACTTATTTATTTGCTGCAATGTGTGGCTCTGTCTACCTTTTTATCTGAGATCCCTTCAAATTGGATCCTAATTATCCTTCAACCAGCCTGAATCTCCCTTATCATGACCCATGAATGAGTAGGGAATGCCTGCCCTGCAATCCATGTCATGAGCCAATTCCTGTTTGCCCTGAATGTTAAAAAGGCAACGTTTATGAAGATTATTTTTCATTCCACACAACTCTGCTTGAAACAGAAAAACAACCATCACTAGAATTTCGACTAAGAGTCTGGACAAAGAATCTATTTCTTGTGTTCCCTAAGTTAATGAAAAAAAATTTCTTAAGAAAACTTGAGAGAAAGATGTTGTTGAGACAATCCTCTCTATCACAGACCAAACCCCATTATCTGAAATAAATGATACATGAAGTCCCGATTAACATTATCATCAAGCCTTTTTCTTAAAAGTTGACAATCACACGAAGAGAAGTCTAATCATAACAAGTCCTGTGTCTGTGAAGTTTGGTCAATGCCCATTAACCACAGTTTTTTTTCTGAGTGTCAGTTCTCCTTTGAGTTGCTAATGTAGGAGTGGGAGGGCATTTGGGTCATCCTTAAAGAGGTCCCATTCCGTATAGTCATGTGTAATCGGGCAAAGTATTTGAGCCGCAAGATGTTGTAACATTGGATCCTTTTTTCTCTTTCTCACTTCCAACAGTCTCTTAGTAATATTGATACATTTGAATGGTCTCTTTAGAACCGTTATGAAACACAAAATTAGAACTAAAAACATATTTCAGAGTTGTTTTTGAGAATTGGTTTATGGGAACTGGGAGGACCAGTGTTGTTAAGGCGGACGCCTAGGTGCGCCTCGAGGCGGTTTGGCAAAGGGACGCCTCAAATTGGGGCGAGGCGGAGCGGTAAACTGAGGCGACTGCCTCGGTCCGCTTCATCCCGCCTCACGCCTTACCCGCCTCAAACGCCTCGGACCGCCTCAAGCTTTTAAAACTTAAAACTCAAATAAAACCCAAAACCCAAAAAGCCCAAAAGCCCAAAGGTTTGGAGTAGGGTTAATTACAGGGGTCGAGAAACTCAAGAAAGAGATGGTTTCTTTCAGCCGCTTCTCATTGCTTCAAGCCTTCAACTCAACTCTCAACGCCTCTTCTTCTTCTTCTTCTTCTCCTTCAAATCAGCAAATGCAAATCAGGTATGTTTTCTTCCTTTCTTCTTCTTCTAATCTTCTTCCTTTCTTCTTCTTCTAATCTTCAAATATGTTGCGTTTTTTTTTCTTTCTATGATCTGTTCACAGAGGCCGACTGCTACGTTTTTTTTGCTGTTTTTTTGCTAATCTTCAAATATGATCTTCTTCCTCTTCTTCTAATCTTCAAATATGTTGCGCTTTTTTTTTTTTTTTATGATCTGTTCACAAAGGCCGACTGCTGCGTTTCTTTGGCTGTTTTTTTGCTAATTTTCAAATATGATCTTCTTCCTCTTCTTCTAATCTTCAAATATTTTGCGTTTTACTGTTTTTTTGCTGCTGCATCTTCCCTCTTCAATCCCTCTTCTTCCCTCAATCCCTTTTTAAACTGATTATAGCATGGGATAAACACTAATCACAAAGTCTGGGTTACCTTTTTTTTTTTTTTTTTTTTTTTTCTGCAGTTCTATTATAGTCATGAAAACAATCTGTAGTCTGTACTGGTCAAAGGATAAAGCAATTGAAGCCATGACAATGTCTGGCTTTATTGTGGATAGAAGCGAAATTACATTGAGGATGATGCAGACTAAAACCATTGTGAATGAAAGCTATTTTGCTGTTTTATGGTATAAAAAGAGGGGTGAACGACAATTACATTTGCAATTGTTTCAATTTATTGCTAATCTAAATATGTTTCAATTTATTATTATAAAAAAATCTTTAAAAAATGATAAAGACTGCTTCGAGGCGTCCGCCTCGCCTCTGAGGCGTTTTCAGGCTCGTCCGCCTCGACGCCTTAACTACAATGGGGAGGACACCTGGTTGGTGGGGAATCCTTAAGGCTGAGTTTCATCAGCTATATAGTATCTCGCTCATAAAACAAGGGGCAATTAATGAGTTTGGAGAGAGCTGGGATTTTCTGTTTCGAAGTGTATTAAGTGACTGGGAGAATGGAGGAGTAGCTAGACTACTGGAGCTGCTCAACTTGATTGTTCTACAAGATGGAGAAGATGAATGGCTATGGGAAAACAAAACCAGTTCCGTTCCTGCTACAACAATGTATGCTTATCTAATATTGTTACAGAGAAGTAGAGCTAACTAACAGTCCCAATAATGTATAGATATTTTGCTAACGCCTTGATGTGGCTCAAACAATCCTTGCCGAGGTTAAGTTTTCTGGTCTGGTCAATCATTCAGGGTCACATGCTTACAATTGATAACTTATTAAGCACGGAGTGATTGTTACAATCTATTCTGTTCTATGTGGCATTCAAGAGTAGACAATCATATTTTCATAGCTTGTACCTTTGCAAAAACAGCTTGAAGCTATTTGATAAATCAAAGTTGGGGAGTGTTTTCCAGTTAGGGACCGAGTCAGGGTCGAGCCGAAGGGGTGGTGCACAAGCCAATAAATTCCTTTATGGCTGTGCTCTTTGGAAAGTTATGGCTATGCTCATTGGAGAGCTATTGTGAACCTCAAGGAGATTTGTGCTCCCCATATGTCTTTTGCAGTCAACTCGGTGGATAGAGTGGACTTCTGGGTAGATAAGTGGATCGCTGCCAATCCCCTCAAAGAGGATTTTGCTGATATTTTGGCCATTTCTAGGAGAAAATCAGGTATAGTTAATCAATTTATGGCTAATGAGGGCAGCGAGCTATCAAGGAATTTGGTTCGTGGCGAGATCTCTATGAATGGGAAATACCTGGAATTATGAACCTGATCCATGTTGTCAACTCGCCACTTATTTCTGGTGAGAAAGATGAGTGGATTTGGGATGATAAGTCCAAGTCTTTCATGGTGAAAAGCTGTCTTGAGTTCGTTCTAGCAGCCAACACAGCAGTATCTTCTAGTCACGCCCCTGCTATCTTCGCAGCCAACTCCCTTCGTCTGAAACAGGTCCTACTTAGAGCTAACTTCCTCTTATGGTCGTTGGCGCATGGGAGAACTCTCACCATCGACAACCTGGCTCGTTGTGGTCTCATCCTGGATAACAGATGCACTTTCTGTAAAGCGCACACGGAATCGATTGAGCATTTGTTCTTCTTTTGTGTCTTTGCTGATGGGGACATGGACAAATTCATTTTCTTACCAGGGCACCATGGAAGGAAAGAAACAAATGTATCTTTGAAAAGAAATCTCTCTCTACTGTGTAGTTTATCACTTTGAAGAAGACATTTGGCAATGGGGGACATCTCACAAGACTATTCATAACAACGCCTTAGATCTGTTGTTGTTTTTCTTTGTAATTGCCTGTTCCCTCTGCGTCTGCCTCCCATGTTGTGAGTTTCTCACACACTTTTGCATATCAATAAAATTGGTTAGTGTGTGTTTTGATTCCAAAAAATAATTGATAAAAACAAGGTATATATTAAAATTTATAAGTGCTGAACTAGAAGAAAATAATCCAAGATACATACAATTACTATAAGAACATACTTTACAATTCTCTAATTTATCCCGCCATAATCAAACCATCACTTTAATATCATTCATAATGGTCTCCATCAGTCGTCGTTTGTTTCGAGAGACCCTCAGTTTCTCTCCCTCCCCAAAGAGTTGCAGAGACTAGGCAATCCCAAAGGCCAAAGCCAATTCCCTGTAGAGTTGAAGCTTCTATTTTTTCCTTTGTCTGGCCCTTTTTTATCAGCAAAACAACGATTTCATTAAATAAAATAGTGTGTGAGAAAATCGCTAGGGAAAGAAAAGATACAAGGGCTTAACCCCGAATAAGGCTACCCCAATTGATCATTTGAGAAAGGGGTGTCCTTTATGGTTCCCAAGTTAATGCCCAAGACCTACGCGTCCCTTTATACTTTTGACTAATTGGATATGATTTTCTATTCTCTTTAAAGATTCTCGCTTTTTCCGCCTCATCAAATCAGCACAATGACTGCCACCAAAACTGTCCCAAAACCCCGTTTCTTGTAGCTGAGAAAGCTCTTGTACTACAACTCTGAATCCAATCGGTCAGGTTCAATCCATTCGGCATTGACCTGACTTCCCAATCATTCAAGCTCACACTTCTTATTAAGCTGTTTATGTGCTTCCAATTGGTCAGCCAACTTTTGATGGAACCTTGAAGAGGCCAGGCCACTCTGAATTCCTTCACAAAAGCAGTCTCATCTTTGCAGTAGGTGCAATTCAGCAACACATGTGCAACAAATTCCTCTTTTTGATTGCAGAAGACACAATGGTTTGGGTTTTGAATCCTTACCTTCATAAGTTACCTGGCGTGTTGAGGCTAGCTCATCTTTACTTTTATTAATTATTTGTTTATCCTGAAGTTATCGTCCCTCTCTCTCTCTTGTATTCTGTTTCGTCTTCCTTCTCTTTGCCTGTGTCTTATTGACATGTACAAAACCATCAATCTTCCATTTCTTCCATCTATCATTCTTATTGTCATAAAATATGAAGATATCATCAGTCTCAATGCCGTTATTGGACTCAATTATTAATCTTAGCGGAGAAGAGAATTTAAAATGATCTATTTATGGTATCTCAACAATTTTTTTTGTTAATTTTGTGTGTGGGGGCAGTGAGAGAAAACAAAATACTCCAGCAATGCAGCAACAACCAACTAGCACTGCTGCAACAACCAACTACCAACAACTGTAAAAATGAAACTTACTTTTGCTTGACTTATACTTTGTTTAGTGTTAAGATTGTATAGGTCAGGGCATCCGTGGTCTATAAAAACTTGTCTAAATTAGAGGTAGATGCAGTTGACCCATGGTCCAAGCGCCTTAGTCTGACTGCAAGAGTGAAAACACTGAACAATTTTAAGACTCCTCCGGTGTGGAATGGACTTATGAGTATTGCAATGAAGCTAGTGTTTTTTAGGTAGTCTACCCGCTCAAAAACAATAATTTCTACTAAAACTTACAGGATTTCTAGAGTTCTCTAGAAATCCAAGTTTTTTACTGTTTCAAGCTAAGGACTTGGAGACTGACGTTCATGATTCCATTTATTCGATTTGTTCAACAAGTCTAATGATTTTCAAACTGATATAGACCATCATTTGTGAAAGTGATTCTTTTTAGTTATCATTGAATGATCTTAGCTTCCCTGATTACAGAGCTTTCACCATTCCAGTAAACCTTCTCATCCCAGCTTGTGCTTTATGTATTAGTTTAAAGGATCATATCAGAAATCAAAACAACTTTATTTAGTAGGGAGGCTTGCATTAAGCTTAATAAAAAACATTAGAGATAACCCAACTTGATTAGTTTGCACATGGTTGCTATCATGTTGTATTATATAAATATTTAAATCATATGAAGAACATTTCTTCAATTTGATCAAAGCAAAATGACTACTCTCAAGTCTAGTTGGCCTTTAGAAATGGAGGATCACAACCTGTATACATTGTCGGAATAGTGGGAAGTTAGTGCAAGTAAAAAGGTTTCAACGTTGTTCACCCTATTGAAGAATGGCAAACTTTTTAGTCTAAGTAGTTAATGCGGCGACCAATCGGTGACTATTCGGCGATTATGCGCAATGCAGGGTTGACTGATCCGACATGGGTTTAAATTTTTTTGGTTTATGGACTCAGAAAAAGCGGCAAAAAATTGGTGAGTGGTCCAGTCAACTCGCCGATTTTTCATTTTGTATTGAAAAAAAAACACAGATGCAATCTCAGAGTCGAGAAATCAAGAAGAAGAAGAGAGAAGCAGTAGGTCCGTCTTCTTTGCTTGGACGGCGAGGGCAAGGTCGACCCCGATCTTCTCTGAACGCAGATCTAGATGGTGAGGTCGACCTCTATCTTCTCTTGAACGCAGATCCAGACGGCAAGGGCGAGGGCGATCTCGATCTTCTTTTGAACGTTGATCCAGATCGATGTTCTTAGTGGTGAATCTCCTCTTCCTTGATTCCTTTTTCCGTCCATTGATTCCTTCTTTTCCTCCATTGATTCCTTCTTCTGTCCTTCCTTCTCCTCTTCTTGTATGTTGTTTGGTTCTCTCGTGTGTGAGTCTATGCAGTTAAAACGGATAACGGATCACCCAAGCCAATGGCATGACAGCTCAACGGTTAGAGCTTGGCGGATGGTACCACTAGGTAATGAGTTCAACCCAGCTTGCAGCATCTTTATGGGTTTTTGGGATCTATAAAAACCCTGCTTGCCTTTCAAAAAAAAAAAATCTTTTGCCTTTCAAAAAAAAAAAAAAGCGGGATAACTGGATCCATAACGGTCCAAGAACGTTATAGGTTATAACGGGATATATCGGAATATAACGGTATATAACGAAATAGTTTTTAAAATATATTTTTAAAACTCCCACAAAGTATTAATGTATTATGGAGTCAAAAAAGTAAATCACGTTCATAACTTTAAATTAAAAAACAAAAAAACATTAATAAAAAAACATTTCCTTCGTATGAGAGTGAGATCGTAGCAGAGAATATAATCAACTCTTCGTCTTCTACTCTCGTTCTTTGTCAAACAACAAAGTCTGGTTCTCTGTCGATTGGTGACGGTTAGCTCAAGTCCTTTCCTATGAGTTTAGGGTTCTCGTTTGATTGAGAATGAAATGAATAATTTTTTTAACGTATTAGAACAAAACGTTAAAACGAGGTTATTGAAAAAAAAACGATATCTCAATAACGGTCAGATAATGCTATGTACGGAGCTGTGATACAATAACGTGATAATGTCATAACATAACGGCTCACCGGCGTTAAGAGTTATATCGGCGTTATATACCGTTTTAACTGCAGAGGTGTGAGTGGCGTGTCTCCATTCCTTCTTCACTTCTTGTATGTTTTTTGTTCTCTGTGTGGGAGTGGTATGTCTCCTAAATTCTTTCTGGCTTATTGTTAATTCATTTATGGTACTTTATTGTTATTTATTCTGAATGTTTTTACTAATTTTTTCTTCTGATTGTTTTGTATTTTGTATTTGAGGATAGAAAATGTGCAATTATTCTTTACACAATTTTGATTAATTATTATTTTTGAAGATAGAAATAATGTATGACTATGATTAATTTGTAAAGTTATATAATTACAAATTTACACGGTTACACCATTTTGATTAATTATTTATTTTTGAAATCTATGACCATGATTAAATTTTAAAATGATATGCTTTGAAAAAATTGACTGCATAAATCGAACTATTCCCGCTTAATTGTAATGCGGTTATGGACGCGTTGCGACCACTTTTCGCATTAATTGCATAGTTTTTAGTTCATATAGTTATTTCTCTTGTTTTCTCGTTTTCTCCATTATATTTCCCTCATTTTCTCCTCTACCCCCTTTTCCTACTGATTTCCATATGAGTTCTTATAGTTGTATCAGCCCTCAACATTTAGGAAATGAAGAAAAAATTGAGAAAACAACCTTCCAAGTTCCAAGGAGCACGGTATAAACTTTGATTGTAAATTGTAGTGTACATAGTGATGAGACAACACAATTTCAATAGTGAGTACACCAATTACAAGCGGATAGACAAATATCAGTGCTCATAAAACCTCGACTATCACCATTTCCAACGTTTGGTTTTTAATTCAGACCTTGGATGGTTTTGTTCAGATGAACTGTCACATTCACATTTCCTTCATTTGTTCTACCAGATTGGCAAAATAGGTGCAAAACAAAACAAATCAGGCGCAAAAAGAAGTATAGGACTAATTAAATCGAAGACCAATTTGAATACAGAAGCATTCAAATATCCTGATAATGAATCTCTAAACTTTTCAAGTCAAAGAAGTCTTGAGTAGAGCTATAGGTGAACACTCATTCGTCCGACACTATTTCAAAGAGATTTCACGAACTCCACAACCACATCATATTCTCAAAGTGGAAAAGTACCTAGCTAAACCCCTTACAGGATAGGAAATCAATTTTGACCAACTTAAAATTTGCCTAATTCAACTTCTTTGGGTGATGGGCAAAATTGCATAAAGAACGGAAACAAAGATTTTAACGTGAATTAGTCCTAACACAGTTATCCATTAACTTTCATACCGATGTTGCAGAATGAATGCAAGAGTCCAACATTTCATCTGAAATCCAAAAGTATTGGTTATCAAAACATTAAGCTGCCAATCCTCAAAGAGGATTTTGCCGATATTTTGGCAATTTCTAGGAAAAAAATCAGGTATGTCAATCAACTTATTGCTAATGAGGGCGGCGAGTTATTGAGGGCTTTAGCTCTTCCCCGAGGTCTCCATGAATGGGAAATACCTAGAATGATGAACCTGGGCA